>JAQGAF010000016.1:0-135126 GCA_034687865.1 Kryphioiulus occultus | reverse complement strand
CCTGTCTGCTAACCTGCACCTGTCTGCTAACCTGTATCTGTCTGCTAACCTGTATCTGTCTGCTAACCTGTATCTGTCTGCTAACCTGTACCTGTCTGCTAACCTGTACCTGTCTGCTAACATGTCTTATATTAATCCTACATGTACCGGTATATCCAGAAACATTCTTAACATATCAATGAAAATAACTAAAGACACGTGTTTCTAACTTTTCCAACAAGTGAAACTGCATGACGAGCATTTCCCCCCATTTTCCCATCTCGTGATTTCTCACCAAATTAAGCAGGTTTAAGTTGAATTTGGGACGTGGGTCGTAAATATGATCTCCTTTAGTTGCCTTTTTCTCCCATCGCAGCATCCTCGTCATTTTTTCTCCTTAAGGAGTCTGGAGCAAATAAGTGCTGGAGAGATA
This sequence comes from Kryphioiulus occultus, assembly GCA_034687865.1. Classification (NCBI taxonomy): domain Eukaryota; kingdom Metazoa; phylum Arthropoda; class Diplopoda; order Julida; family Julidae; genus Kryphioiulus; species Kryphioiulus occultus. The sequence continues at coordinate 134,714 of JAQGAF010000016.1, read as the reverse complement.
TAGAGAGAGAGTTAACTCTTCCTCGATGAAAATCGACCCAATTCTTGGCTGTTTATAACATGCATTGGACCATTATTTTTGGTGAAACGGGTTTTGATGACAGCACAGCCTATAGGCTCTGTCTTAACTCGTTGAAAAAGCGTACATCAGCAGACTGGAAGATCTGATCTCTCGTCTTCGGGTGTTTGCTTACTTAATGAGTTAACTTTTTTTTCACCATAATTCGTTGTTGTTCGCCTCCGAAAAATGCACATTTTTATCCAACGAAAAGTCTACGTGAGAGAAAGCAGGTTTTTCCACGTTGTTTGTTGCATGGGATGCTTCGAAAAACGCTAGTTTTCCCATGAAAAATCGATGGCAGAAAGTCGCTTTAAGCCTGGGAGTTTTTTATGCTCTGCCTCAGTCTGGAGACCAAATTCCAGTATTTATGGCAATGCTGAAGTGAAACCGTGCCAGATTTTGATATACAACCGAGAAAAAACTGATGCAGCGACATCCTCCAATATCTCGTGACGAAATATTGTATAGTGATAAACGAAAAAGACTATGCCAGAATGTGCTTCGAATTTGGGCAGCACCCTTTAATCCAACTGATGAGAGGCAATGTATTCGTTCAACAAATTCAAACACGTTAGAACCAGTTTATATTTTACCATTCATATTACAGTGTATGTACATGTACCTTAACAGCGATCTTACCCCAGTAACTCGTGTTAACATGTCAAATTTCAGTGTGTCAATTCTTAGAAATTCTTAGAAATTCATAGGAAAGTTTGTTTAAAAGCTATTTGTATCGTATGAATTGCACTAGTTGGTTGGTTGATTTTGATATACAACCGAGAAATGTCATGAGAGATGTCATGAGATCATGACTAAATATTGTATAACGATTAACGAAAAAGACTATGCCAGAATTTGCTTACCATCCAGCACACCAACAATGTATTCGTACAATTTTTAAAAACATGTTTGAACCAGTGCTATTTTACAATTCATAATTAATTTACTAATACAGTGTATGTACCTTAACAGCAATCTTGTCTCAGTAACTCGAGTGTTAACACGTCATATTTCAGTGTGAAAATTATTAGAATTTTTTTAAAAAAAATAACCATTAAATTTTCTGTATATTCGACGACAATGAAACCAATTCTGATGCTGAACTGCGATTTAGAGAAAAACACTCCAGCATAAAAATGCTGGAAAAGTCTTACATATTTAGAAAGCTATTTGTATCGTATGAATTTGGAGACTTTGATTAAATAAATTCCGTATGTTAAGTAACATCGATGTGAACGTTAAAAATCTTGCAAACAAACAAACCCGTAACTTTTTCTGAAATTGTAATGGACACACTGTAATTGATTTTTTTTGAGATTTTGCAATTTGGGTGCTAACTCATAACGCAAATTATGAAACCACAATAAACTTTCCCAAAATGCTTAATTTTGAAAAAAAAAATATTTGAAAAAAATCAAACTCACTACGATATACGTTATCTTTTTAATTATTTTGTAATAATTAATTGATTTTTAGTGACCATTTTTAATTTTTTTGCTGATGAAAAACGCAAATTAGGAAACCACAATTATTCTTCAGTTGAATATTTCCAAAAATACGCAAGTCTCGGCTGCTTTGGGTTACCAATCGACAAGTTTGATCAACGTATGTTTCTGATAAGACAAAACTTACTGCATTTGGCATGTTTAATAACGTTTCAATTACGGTTGAAAAGCAAATTTTCCATGTAGGTCTACATGTAATAATAGCACCTTTTCTGAAATTGTAATGGAAATCTTGGCTGCTTTGTTGCCAATCGACTATTTTTGATCAATGTATTTTTCTGATAAGACAAAAATTTGGCATGTTTAATAACGTTTTTAAACACAGTTTAGACTAAAACACCAGTATTACGTTTCAACAGCAAATTTTAAATGTATTAAATTTGTTATCAATGTAGGTCTACATGTAATAATAGCTTCAATAATGTAAATTTAATCACTGTATCAGTGCAGTTAAGGGTCCATTATCTTAATGGGATGTTAAGGATATTGCTGGCGCCACCAGGTGGCGTCCTCGATTTCGAGTTAGTGGAGCCTTGAGCAGTTTTACATTTTTAAAAAAGGCAGTTCGTTGTGTTATTACTCTTTAACTGTTCTCCTATAGACGAAACACGAAAAAGCTTTTAACTATAAAAATTATCCCCGAGAAATGCATAACCATAAACATTGCATTGTTTAAAGGCACGCAACTGCAAAAGGCTGAGAGCCTGGCAAACGAAGCTGATTTGCTAGCAGCCAACTTCATAAACTGGGCCCATCATGGCGACTAATATACATTTTCAGCTTGTTTTTTTCGAGCATTAATAGGCCAATATATTCGCCGAAATGACGCTGTAAGGCTGGAGAGGGGCTCTTGTTTCGTATCGAAGAAAGCTGGGAAAAACCTTGCAGTTATTGAAAAAAAAATTTGTTCATTTTTTTGGTGATCATTAATTGTAATGCAGGGGTGGATATATAATTGTCACCCTCCCAACCCATCCCCACACTCACAACAGGTTGCCCGTTTTTACGTTAAAATTATTCGTAGGTGGCAGCACCATAGGTAGCTTCTTAAGGTGAGATGAAATAATTTCAATCTACTGATATTGGCACTCATTTTGTGCCGAAATACATTTATGAAACGTGTGTTATATGATGTTTTGTGTCAAAATGCATTTCTGAGACCTGTACACAATATGTTAATTGCATTTTCATCCAAAACATTACTTATACATGTTCTTTGCCATCATTTAGGACAGTGAAATCAATGTGATGAGAATTTGAGAATGTTTAAGGAATATTCAAGAGTAAAATTTGTTCATTTTTTTTTGGTGATCATTAATTGTACCCATATGGAAGGGTAATGCATTTAGAAGTGTATTTTAAGACATACATTGAAAAATATAATTCAAATGCATGTAGATTGACACAAATTAGTTTCAAATTGTATTGACAAATATACTTGAAAATACGTTTCCGAATGCATTTTAAAGTGTTTTAAGCACTATTGATTGCATTACAGAATGCATATTGCAATGTATTGTATGTTGGATAATGTAGGCCTACTGTGTAATGCAGGCTGTAGTGTATTCAGTTTGCATTGAAGAATCTGTTTAACTATTTATATTCCATGCATTGTAAATTGTCAAAAGCCTAACATTATTTCATAAGTTCAAGTTTAAAAAAAATCCCGATTCTGAATTTATAAATCATCTAAAATACTCAATAAATAAATTAGAACTGACAATAAAACAGTTTTAAATTCAAAAATTCATCAATTTCATTCAATTCAATGCAGCATACACAGCTTTTGTAAGTATGTAGTTTTGAATACAATGTGAAATACACGTGTCAGTATATTTTATAATGCATTGTAAAATGCATTAAAACGACAAATGTACATGTATTTGCAATATATTCTGCAATTCGTAATGCATTTCACATTGCAATCGCAAATGTATTTCCTTTCCATGTGGGATATAATGAAATGATGAATTTATAATTGTCACCCTCACAACTGGTTGCTCTTATTTCCATTAAAAACTATTCGTAGGTGGCAGCACCATAGGTAGCTTCTTAAGGTGAGATGAGCTAATTTCATATTACTGATATTGGCACTCGTTGTGCATCGAAATACGTTTCTGAGAAGTGATCACAATGTATTATTTACATTGTTTTCATCCAAAACATGGCTTACCAATTCTTTGCCATCATTTTGGATTGTGAAATCAATGTCATGAACAGTTGAGGATGTTTGAGCAATAGTCAAAAGCTAAAATTACATCCCCCACATTGAGTTTGGACATGGGGGGTCCAAGTACAAGTGGGTTACAAGTATGGCTAACGGAAGATTAAGATGCCAGCTGGATGAACCAAATAAAAACCATTGCAAACAGCCTCACAAATCACGAAGCTAACTAGGTTTTCAATATCCTACCAATATAGGATACATCTTGGAGGCTCGACCTATCTTCTACAAATCTTTGATCTTGAAGGCATCCAGTCTGCTTGGGTTTATTTTCACAACCATTTTTACCATTTTTGTTTATTTACCGATGCGAACGATGGATTTGGAAACGTTTCTCATATTCATGCCCAGGGGCCCCTTCTGTTTCTGTTGCTTTTGAAGTAACATCGAAAAGACAGATTTTTAAGTTTGTCCCTAACTTGGTTTGTTACGTTCCCAACATTTGAGATCTGGTTTGACTTCTCAAGAACTTAATCCATAAATGGAGCAAAAATGAAAAAAAGTCCAAAAATCGATTATCCGTGGCTACAATTGGACAGTGTTCTGACCAAAGGTATTGTTTTCAACTGCACAAAATGAAAACGAGTCCATGAAAACGATCATGGTGATAGTGTCAACTTAATAACTTCACAACTTAGCAACTTAGCAACTTGACAACCAAACGAAAAATTCAGTGCGGTTATTGTGGCGGTGTTGTTGGAAATTAAATCAACAGATTAACAGCAACAGCGTTTAATATTTGCGAGTATTGTTAAATTTTATGGACTATCTATGTGGTCCTTTAATTCACTATATGATTGCGATCTATGGTCCTTTTGTTTTGGGCCTATGCTGCAATTATGAGTTAAATATTTGTTTAAAATCTTGGGAAAAAGTTTAAGGACCCAGTAGTTTTAAAGGATTTTATTATCAAAGACTATCAAATACATCTACAAATACATGTATGCATATTGCAGGGTTCATACGGTCAGGAAAGTCAGGGAAATTTAATGTGGTCTGGGAAAGTCAGAGAAATGTTAAAATTCAGGTGGAAGTCAGGGCAATTCATAATGTCTGAAAATTTGTTGTGGCACAACTAGTTTGATCGGTATAAGTATCTCATGAAAAGCATTAGAAAAGCTGTATTTGTGATCTACTTTTTCTAAAAATTTCGCCTACGGCGTTTTCATTATCGTTTCTTATCATTGTCATCATTATTTTTGTTACAAAAAAATTCGCATACGTGTTTGAGATCTATTGGTTTCAACCACTAGTGTTTGCATCATTAGTAATATTAATAAGCTAAAAATTTAATGTTTCTTGTAATTTTGTTAAATTTTTAATTCAATTTTTTTAAATATTATTTCTTCTTTTTACAAAATTGTGGGATAATACCATCATTTCGTGATCAGATCTATAATTTCTAAGATTTCCGTCATGAGGTATATTTTCTTGGATCAAATCTGGAAAAACGTTTCTTGAAATTGTCTGGAAATTTTGAAAAAGCGTCTAGAAAACCCGGAAAAGTTAGGGAAATTCAATTGAAGATTTGGCTAGTTATCCTGACAGAAAAATGCAACAAAATAGTAAAAATTTACATGAGACATTTTTAATTGATCAGTCAGGGAAATTAATCAGATTTGTTCAGGGAAAGTCAGGGAAATTGAGTGACAAATTTTGGTATGCAAATTTTGGTTGCGATTCAAATCGATGTTTTGGCTGAAAATTCCGTTGAAGATGTTGTGAGGTGAAGCCCAAGCAACATTTCTTAGAAAGTCATAAAAATTACATTAATGATTTAATAATACGCATATTGCCAAACTTGATCGTCTCCATGAAGATAACGTTAATATCACACTGATAGAAGCTACCAAATACGATTCAAACTGATATTTTGCCCGCGTTGTCGTTTATCAAGTGTTAGTCTGGTGAAAGAAACAATTGGATGAAAATCATTGAATCCCACAATCCTATAATTATTTCGACAGTACTAGGACAATTGGGCAATTGATCAGTTCAAACCATTGGCTGAACTATTCTATGGTTTAATTAGTGATTAGACTATTCACCAATTGGATTGTTACAATGGCTCAATTGTCAGCCAATGGCTACACTGTCCAATATTCATCATTCACGCTGTATATTCTTAATATTCCGTATGTCCTAAAGGAAACATAAAAACAACAACCATTTTCGTATTATACATTGTAGGCATTTATTAAAAAACTGAAAATTTGACTTTAATGCCAATGAAATGTATATGAATAAATTTATAATTTTGCAAAGAATTCACAGCAGAAATGTGGGTTTAATTTGAAAATTTATAAATGGTCGATCTAGATTAATATGCACATGCAATTATAACATTGAACAAGAGAACGTTCAAATGTTTATATGGATAATTCAACTGTAAGATAATTCATAAATAAAAATTAAAATATTGGATCATTGATTAAGACCCAAGAGAATAATTGATAATCTTTGAAAATCATTGGGATCTAGTGGGAAATAATTAGTTTTTCAACAGTTGACTTGTTGGAAACATAGAAAACAATTGCAAAGTTCAATGGTTTTCAATTGTTTTTTCCACCAGGGAAGGGTCATAAAGGTCTAAATTGTGGTATTGAAAATTAAACGGAAATAATTCTGCACTTACTTTAACAGGGCAGCATATTCATCCTTGGATTTAGTACCCCAACTAGACAAACCAAAAAAAATTAAAACCCCTTATGGATGCCGCTTAGTTTACAAATTACTGGGTGGTAATAAGCTCTACGTGCATTTCAAGGACATCAAGCTAATAAGAAACCGTAAAAGATGGAGCCAGGTAAGTGACATTAGCCAAAGTCCAATGCATGTCAAGACAAAATCCAAGTTTGTTGCAAAAGTGACAACAAATCTTCTAGGTCATGTACATGTATTACCTCCTTGGAATGAAACTGGGAAGCCTGAATATCTCTGATGAAAGGAGAGATGAGCGAGCCAAAAACACCTATCTCCTGGCCCTTGATGGAGACATTGACTTCCAACCGGAAGCAGTACTCCTACTGTTGGACCTCATGAAAAAGAATCTGAATTTGGGAGCTGCCTGTGGAAGAATACATCCTGTTGGCTCTGGTAATGTGGATGTATGCCATCATGTACGACTGCTGGAGGAATCAGTTGGACTTCCATATTCACTTGACACTTATGTTCCATCTACTGTAGGACTGATGGCATGGTACCAGAGATTCGAATACGCAATTGGTCATTGGCTGCAGAAGGCCACTGAGCACGTCATTGGATGTGTCTTGTGCAGCCCTGGGTGTTTCTCACTCTTTCGTGGAGAATCCCTTTGCCAGGTGATGAAAACTTACACAAGACCAGCTACAGAAGCTAGGCATTATGTGCAGTATGATCAAGGTTTGTAAACCGAAACAATGTCATTGGATTCCCACTAAATAGACAAACTGCAAAAGTTTCGTTGCATTCCAAGTTTCAAAAAATTGGTATCATTAACAGGGGAGGACCGTTGGTTGTGCACACTCATGTTGCAGCAAGGTTATCGAGTAGAGTACGCAGCTGCTTCGAATGCCTACACCCACTGTCCAGAATCCTTTCAAGAATTCTACAATCAAAGAAGACGTTGGGTGCCTTCGACGATGGCAAACATCTTTGATCTGCTTGCAAGCGCCAAGCGCACCATCAGAGCCAACGATGACATCTCCATCGTCTATATTCTTTACCAGGCAAGTTCTATTGGCATGCAATGCATGTTCAAGAACACATGTTAATGAATAAATGCGTGGGAAAATTCTACCAAATTATTTAGTAATAATAATAAGGAAACGCCGTAAGCGAAATTTTTTGAAAAACTAGATCTGAAATGGTACGTTTTTAGTCAATATTACATGTACCAAAGAAACATATCTTATTGATAGAGTTGACGAATATTTCGTTGAAAAACCACCAGAAATAGTGGATTTTGGGTACATTTTCCTTGACATTTTTTGAAAATAATAATAATGAAAGAAATTGAGGGATTTTTTATGTATGGTTAGATTACCATTAATGAAGTTATGACCCATTTTGAAAATTTCAGAAATAATAACACTGACAGAAATTGAGGCATTGATACGGAAAAGCATATAAATCACAAAAACTACATTTTACAGGACAGGCAAAAATGGTTTCTAGACATTTTAAAAAATATAGTTTGTTCAGCTATCAAAGCTGAACAAACTAAACCATTCTTTCTAGTGATTTGCTTGCCTTTCTATGCCATTGGCATTGGCTCGTACCATTTTATCCGTTAAAAACTAATTTTTATGTAAATGCCTCAATTTTTTCAAACTAAGCCTCCAAAATGCATAAAGTAAGATCGATTTAGGAGCGACTTAGGCAAAATGTTTAGAAAAACTTGTTGAATTTTAGGGGAGTGGTGGAATTGATTATCAGGCCAATCATTTTGGTGCTAATTTCTCAGAATTATGACGATCAAATTACCTGGGTTTTCCATGTTATATATAAAATTCCCCAAGATTTCCAGGTTTTTCAGGTTAAACAAAATTCGCTGAGATTTCCAGGGTTTTCAGGTTGGTAGTCACCCTGAGTGGTAAGGAATGCAGTGCAAGACGATCCTATCAAGAAACCCTAATCCTTGAACTTCTCTTTAGATTGTACTGATGGCCAGCGCCATCATTGGTCCAGGCACCATCTTCATCATGGTCTTAGGTTCCATGGCTTCGGCTTTAGGAATTGACCTTTGGACGTCGATGTGGTTGAGCATCATTCCAGTTTTCATCTTCATCCTCGTGTGTTTTCTGTGCAAACCGAAAACTCAGGTGGCGTGTTCATTTTGAGCATTCTTCAGCAACTCTTATGACGAAATTTCCACTCTATCATCATGTTGCATAATGTTTTTTCTACAGATAGCAGTGGCTGCTGTGCTAACATGCATTTATGCTCTTCTCATGATGGCAGTATTGGTTGGAATATTTCTGGAAATTGCTGCAGAAGGCTGGTTTGCACCATCTTCGTTTTTCCTCCTGGTGACAGCAGGATTGATGATCATAACAGCTCTACTGCACCCCATGGAGGTGTTTTGCATTTTCTTCGGTGTCATCTATTGGGTGGTGATCCCCTCCATGTACTTGCTACTCATTATTTATTCGGCAATTAACATGAACAATGTGACTTGGGGTGTGAGGGAAAATCCCACCAACACTACGAAACAAGCAGAGGTAAGCTTAGATGCTGTGCATCAGTGAATTTCTATTGGTAACATTCCATTGTCTTCCAGGAAGTAACCGAAGTAGTCGTGGAAGAGAAGACAGAGAAAGACAACATGGGCAAGAAGACATTGAAAAAGCTTGGTCTCGCCAGTGAAAATGAAGATGATGGAGAATTCTGTAATATCAATTGTGGAAACTTGTGGGCTCTCACCTGCTGCACCCATCAAAAGACAGAGTCAAACGATGAAGCAGTGGAGAAGCTAGCAAAATTGATCAAAGAGAAAATGGACAACATCGTGGATGAAAAGGCCATTGACTGCAGACAGTGAGTTGATGTTCTTCCTGCATTGAGGATAAATGCTATTATTTTGAAAATGGACGTACAAATGATGATTTGATGCCTAATATGTGAAAAGCATCAAAGTTAAAAGTATCATAATACTCATATATATATATATATATATATATTCACTACTCCATAATACTCTATTGTTGGTGAAATCTAGTTCGCAACCAGGACCTAGTACAGCAAGTGACGAGTTGCCCAACACTCAGGCCGACAACAGTACAAGTACTTGCTCAGAAAGTAAAGAAGAACCGAAGAAACTTACAAGTAACAATAATTCAACTCTAAAATCCACTATATTATTTCATGCACGATTTGGGCTACCAAACAATTATATATGTATACACGGCATAGACTATAAGAAAGAGGGCTTCTCCTAAAAGCTCGTAGGCTGGCAGTGATTGCTGGTGATTAGGAGCAATCAAATTAAATTGTTTTGTTCGCTTAGATTAAAAAAGACGACAAATTCCGACAGCTATATCCTAGCTGTCGGAATTTGTCTTCTTTTTTTAACAGGTGGTATAATTCTTGCATACTACACAAATGGAGTTTAAATATAACATGGTTCCCCAAAAGATGACATTTTCATCTTCGCTGACTTTTCCCTGACTGTTCCAGGTTTTAAAACAAATTTCCCTGACCACCCTGGCCACTTAAAATATAAAAAATATGACACGTTAATGAAAGGAATGCTATGTTTATTACTTATTATAAATAAACAAGAGATAGAACACATTTTCACTAGGAAACAGCACATTCAGATTAGTTTTCTTAATTTCTTTTACGGAATTGTTAGTCATCTCTTGACTTTTGCGCTAACCAATAACTAGCTACGCAAAAACTGCTACTGATTTGTTGAATTTCCCCGACTTTTTAAAAGTATATCAATTTTCCATGACATTTCCAGACCGTTTCAATTTCCCTGACTTTCCAGGTTTTCCAGGTCTGGTGGAACCTTGCTGCATAAATATAAAGTGCAATTTCGCCTAAAATTAAGTTCATGTTACAATAAATTGTTCAAAATTAGTTGATTCTTCATTTGGTTGAATTATCCAAATTAAAATTGATATAAAATGTTGATATCAGTTTATGCCATGCACGAACTGCACAAAAATGCATCCTTATGCATTGTTCTACTTTCAGAGAATGGAAGGGACAAAAATGCATGGCGGGAGAAACCCTCCTGGTTCACAACTGGATTAAAAATGTCGGAGAAAAACTTAAAAGAAGAAGAAATAGCAGATTGGGAGCACATTATAGAAAAGTATCTTTTTCCCCTGACGGAAAAACACGAAGACAAGAAAGAAATTGCCAGGGATCTAAAAGCTTTAAGAAACCAAAATGTTCTGGCATTTTTTATGCTCAACGCCATGTTTGTGGTGACCATTTTTCTCATGCAGCTCCATCAGGACACCATCTATGTGGCATATCCTGACATAGGACATGTCAACATTACTTGGAATGAAGAGGGTAGTGAGGTAAAGAATAAACACAATTCCAAAGTAAACAAAGACTAAAATTTCTGCATTAAAAACGAACTTGATCAACATACAAAATTGCACGTTGCAATATAAGATTCAACCATAACTATTTCCTTTTTCTAGGTAAAAATTTACCAGAATATGATGCACATAGAACCGATAGGCTTTGTGTTCATCATTGTATTTGCCGGGATTATGTTAATCCAGTTCGTAGCCATGCTTTTTCATCGTTTTGGAACCATTTCGCTAATTTTGGCCACCACGAAAATCACGTTTTGCAATGATACACAAGACAAACTCGACGATGAGATCAAAAACGCGTTCCAGCATATAATGGTGAGTAGTCTTTAACATTTAACATTATTGTTTTACAGCCTTATAAGCATTTTTAGGAAATTTTCATAATGAAAGAAAAATAAAATATATAAGAAAGCTACCGTAGATGAAAAATAATTAATTTAAGGTCACGTTTCTATAACAATATGTGAATTCCCACTGATAATACTGTAAATGTGTTTACAGAGTATTAGAGAATCCAAAGATATAGAAGCAGAAGAAGTTCCTAACCCTCAACGAAGGTATTCCAGAAGAAACACCTTTCATGACATCCGTATGCATCACGAAAAGAGAAGAAACACAACTAGCGACATTGAGCAAGTCTTCATCAGACGATTTACGAATCCAAACCTTCAGAGTAAGTCATGTTTCTCCGTAATTCATTGGTATACACAGGGAACGTATTCTAGAACAATTTAACGTTTCACCACTATAATCGGTGATAAAAATTAAATCAAAATTCTTCACGAAATGTTAAGCTAATCGCAGTAGTCAGCTGAACTTCGGAATATGCCCTGCTCTGCCATAGACGCTATGTGTATACGGGCACTCCTAATGGCTCATAGGTTAGCAGTGATTGCTTGGGGATTGGGCAGCTAAATAAATTGCATTTCAAATTATTTTCGGTTAGGGGCAAAAACAACGAAAAGGGTAAAAATGGCAAACTGCGACAGTTAGGACAGATGTCATTCTTGTACACCAAACTTTTGAGCATATTTGGAGCAAGGCATAATCCCAAGTACATTTATATTCCAGTAGTTTTGTGTTTGTTTATATTTGTAAGGTATACCCAAACATATGACTGGCAATTATGTTTGTTTGTATCAATCACAAACAAACCGCCCATAATCTGCCAAAAATCTTGACAAAATCAGCAAAGTATTCTAATAGTTAAATGAAATGAATAACGCCAGTTAAAAAGTTAACATTTCTTTTCATTCTATAAAAGCTCATTTAAAGAACTTGCCAAAAGAAGCGGCTGATCACGTAAGAAAACAAAGTTTGATATTACGACGTAGATCAACACAAAATTCCACATTCAGTGAAGAGATTGACCATCATACTAATCACGAATCTGGATCATTTCAATCGGACCAAAACTCACAAGAACCAGAATACAGTGACTCACAAGAACCAGAATACAATGTCTCACAAGAACCAGAATACAATGACGCACAATCAATAGAAGATACCACCATAACACTTCATCACCTAGAGTCAACTACACTATAAAAACGTGTGTACTGTAACCTATTATTCATTTGGTGAATTACCCAAACTATTCTTTATACTATTTTTTTAATTAAGTTGTTTTGCATGCATAGGGACAACTGACAAGATGTTTTATTATTTAGAAATATCGCGTTGATTTATAAGGCGAACTTGGCAATCGATTAAACATTTTTTGAAACACAATTGCATTTGACTGCTGATAATAACATTTCTTACCATTCCTCAACGCGGAGATTTGGGGACAATGCCAATTATTTGCATTATGTGACTAAGTACATAAAATAGGGCACATTGTGGTTTCATGCATTTGATAAAGAATTAAAGATTATCTGTTACATATTGACTCTTACAGGTAGAGGGTGGTAGTAGCAAGATAAACATTTTAACGCGCGCATTTTCATAGAATTTTATATTAAAAATCAGATTATAAAAAGCATGGTGAAATGCATTTCCATTTACAGCAAGATAAATTAACTATCGTGGGGCAAAGGCGTGTTTCGTCATTGTTTTGCAATGAAATTGAACTGAATGCGATGCTGTTGTTTAACCGTTACAGGGGATTTGATAAGATTAAATTATTTGAAAACGATAATGGTGAGATAGCCTATCAGTGAATCACATGGAGAGAATTTCTTTGAACATTGTTGCAGACCAGCGATTATTTCAAATGCAAAGATATCCAGGCTGTAACAACATGTCTAAGGCAACAAAATTGCCCAAAGAGTGAAATGCGAAGCTAATTTACTGACAAAACCAATTACGGAAAACAGATTGACATCCATGGAGGCCCCGAGCTACTCAGGATCTACAGATGGAAATGTCTACTATGACAATACTGGACCATACTACGATCACCACATAGGCCTACATGTAAGTTTCATTGCTTAAATAGCGCACTTGTCGAACTTATTTCGAAACCAGTAGTTATCGTATGCTGGGAAATCCCCCGTAAATGAATTACATTGTTCATGTTTACCAATTATGAAGACAAGATTTCATTGTTATGAACTTTCAAACATGAAATTGAAAGAAATTTTCTATTTTTAGAATCTCACAAAATTATATTTAGTTTATGATTTTATTAAAAACCTTGAAGTTAAATTATTGGTTTCACTATTTGAAACCAAGTCATCATACTCTATGTCATTATTAATGTATTAGAGCTATCATCAATGGCCTAATTTGCCAAGCAAGTGACATTAAAAGTAAAATTGAGGCCGGTTTTGAGTTTACAAGAACTACATGTAAGCACATGCACATGCACATTTTTAAAAAAACCTCGCTAAATAGTATTAAATCTTTTAAGTTTAGCCATTATAGTTTGATAATAAAATATTCAAATGAATATTCATTAAAACTTCCTTTGCCAGTCTTATGTAAACTGGAAATTTCGCAAAATGCTAAATTTATGCGATACTTTGGATTTATCACTCACATCAATGTCTGCCAACACCTGAATAAAGTGCTAAACCAAATATGATGATTTGACTGATAATACTAGCATGGGGTAACTGTTGTGTAATCACATTCAGTTTCTGAATCATTATCACTGTAGATGATTTTCTGGAAATCTCAATGGTTGCAGATAGTGCAAACGGAACCATGTTTTTCGAACAATATGTAGCCCTGGCTTTGATACTGGTCTTTGAAATGACAATTAAATAAATTTATAATTCTTCTTTTATACAGAGCGAAAATTTCAGGAGTGAGCCAGTGACTCCTCCAAGGCAGCAGAATGAATCATTACCACATATTCGTTTTCGAGCACCATCACAAGATGTCGCTGAGTATAAATAAGCTGCTTAAATTTCATTTACTCATAAAATAACTTGAAATTAGAAATGGAAACTTAAAATTTTAAAAACTTGTCATGCAGTATTTTAATTTTGGGCATTTGGTGAAGCCTACAGCATTTATAGCTGAAAACTACTTTCATGCAAGTTAGCTTCAACATGTTCATAATCCACGTTTTAGGGCACTACAAGAAAAAGAAGAAGAAACAGTACCTCTCTATGATGCCTTCACGTCTACGACAGTAGAAGACGTCAAGTCTGACAATGACAAATGCTACGAAGTGTCCATCCAAATCTTCAAGCTAGTGATATACGTTCTAACTTTTTCATTCGTGCTAATCTCAGCCATGATTGCCAAGGGAACGATTTTGTTCATGACATCACAAATCAGACCTGGCAAAAAGACTCCGTACTGCGACAGTAAGTGAGGTCTTAAGTCAGACAAAAGTCATCCAGACTGCCTATCTTCAGCCATGACTTATGACTGACACTGTTTATAATTTTTACAGCCCTGCATAGCAATCTGCAAAGTTACGAAGCAGTGCTTGATCTGCAGGAGCAGGCCCAGTGGATTTGGGTGCTGTTTTTCGCCTTCCTAACCCCAGAAATTTTCACGTTTTTGAGGTCAACTCGTCTGATCACCTTCAAAATGTTCGAGCTGCCAACACTGGGAGAATTTTCCATAGTAAGATCATAACCAGAAATATGAGCAGTTTTGGCAGTAAATTTTATCATGAAACAGAATGACTTGGCCGAATCATCAATTAAATTGCCCTGACATTCCCAGGTTTCCAAAACAATGTGGAAAATTTCCAAACACTTTTTAAGAGGTTGACATATTTTATTTGCAATTAAAACTGTGCAATAGACCAGATAGCAGACTTCGGTGTCTGCAATTTTTTCGGTGTACCTTAGTTGATTTTTCATAAGAAATACCAGGAGTACATGTAATAATGATACTGAAAATACTATAGGCGAAATTATTATAAAAAGTAGATCACAAAAACAGCTTTCTGAGCTATTCGTATAGGGTGTCAATTGGATTTGGTATTGCAAATTTCACGGTTTTCAAAGATTTCATGACTGCAATTTTTTTTCAATGCCTATTAGAATATGGAGCCATTCAAGTTTTGTATAACCACAAAAAAGTGATTTTCAGACACATCGTCTATCCTAGTAGCAGTCTTTGGTCAAAAAAGTATCACAGTCGAAATTTTGTTTTGAAAAACTGGATGACAGTTACTGAATTTAACACAAATTTCTATTTTGTGAATCAAAGGTAAAAATTCCATGACCCTAATATAAATTTCATGACTATTCCACGACTTCCATGACTAAGACAATCTGTCATATGTGCTACAACAACATTCAAGACATTATGTGAATTTCCCTGACTTTTCTAGGTTTTCCAGAAGATCAGTTACCCTGATGAAAGTACTTACAATTACGTTCAGTTAATCTATTTCGTTTCCTAGGTCTGCCTGTTTGAAACCTTGCATACCATCGGTGTGGCCATTCTGGTTTTCGTGGCACTTCCAGAGTTGGACGCCATCAAAGGTCTGATGCTGACCAACTGCCTTTGCATCGTCCCAGGATTGCTGCTGATGCTGTCGAGGTCCAAAGGTGGCAAAAAGAAGTCCTCAAAGTTTGTGTTTAGCCTCGTCTTCGACGGTCTGGCCATTCTTTTCCAAGTTTCTGGTCTCATCGTGTGGCCAGTGCTTGACCGTCACAACTTGCACAACGGTGTATGGGCCATCCCTGTGGGAATAGTGCTGACCTCAATGGGGTGGTGGGAGAACTACATCGAAGCCCATTCGACCTTTGGCATCGTGAGGTACTTGCACAAGAAGAAGGAAGCCCTCAACAGTGCCAGAACCCGCTATATGGCCTACACGATCATTTCCATCTGGAAGATGCTGGTCTTCTTCTGCAGCATGATAGCATTAGTGTATCTGACTGCCACCCAACATGGACAAGATGGTCTTTTCATCTTCAAATACTTCATCACAGAAAACTCGACCAGAACCGTTGTGGTCAACCCCACTAATGCCTCCAACCACATCTACGTCAACCCACATTTGGATGGCACCACATCTGACGTGGTCCAAACCGGATCTGACGTCAGCTCCTTCACCGCCACTGTTGATGGCACGGCTGCCATCTCGGTGTGGGGAATTCATGTAAGTAGCTTGTGTTAAACATGGTGTCTACTAACTTCTGATAACGAGATTCCCAAAGTTTTCTAGGTTTTCCAGGGTCATATTCTAATTTGTCAAGGTTAAAAAATATATTTAAATAATTAAATGTGTGCCGCAATTTCATTAAAAACGGTATTTAGTAATGCAATGTAATAATAAGGCAATTTAAAAAGTAAATCTCAAATGGTATGTTTTAAGTCAAGATTATCTTACGAACGTATCCTAATGATAGATTACGAACATTTTTTTGAAAATCCCTACCAGAAATAATGGAATAATTGACTTGCATGCATGCGTTGGCACTGAAATGTTTTTTTATTGTAAAAATAATAATGGAAGAAATTTTTGAGATGATTTTTCTTATAAAAACCAGATTACCAATAATGTCATTTTAGACCATTTTAAATATTTCAGAATTATTAACATTGACATAAATTCACTCCTAGAGTAAACTTGGCTAAAAAATTACCAAAAATAACGGATTTAAATTAGATACAATCTCCCGAACACGCTTTCTCAAAAATATTAACTCTTTCTGGCAATCTGCTTTTGGCATTCTGTAGTAAATATGATCGTATTAAAATTTTTAAACCGATCAATTTGCTAAACTGATTTGAATAGAAGTTATTAACATGTTCAGGAAGGGTGAATAAGTGGCCAAGAATTCCTGTAGGAGTCATAATATTTTTTTAAACGATATAAACCAATAAGTGAAGACATATTTTAAACTCAAAAAAATATTCACAGCACAAAAGTAATTCGGCCCAGAAAGGGTTGATAACAAAGGCAACACTGGCGGCAATTGTATTTTTTTTAAAACTTTTTTTAAAACGGCGCTGCAGACAAAATTTGAAGAAACCTTATCCATAAATGCTAAATTTTATGGGAGTGGCAGACCTGATGGAACAAATTTCAGTTTTGATGACGAAAAATTCCAGGTTTCAATTCAAAAATACCTTTGAGTTTTCCAAGTTTCTCCTACTGGTTATAAAATTCCCTGAAATTCCCAGGTTTTCCTGCTTGGTAGTAACCATGAAGAAGCTTTTGGACATTTTTTTGGATTTGTTTGTCTTTACTTTTAGATTGCTGCCGCCTACTTTTGCTACATCACATGCAAATTCGCCTGTCGTGTCCAGATGCAAGGGTTCAGTTTTGCCATCCCAATCACGTTAACAGTGCCAACAGCAATATCCTTGCTAGTGGTGGGTTGTGGCATGAAAACTGCTGATGTCTGCTACATGAAAGACATCATTCCACGCTACTTATGGTGGGAGTGCCCACCCCAGCAGTGGTTCACTGAATTTCTTAGCAGCGACTATGGCTGGATCTGGTTCTTCTGGTTCATTTCTCAAGTCTGGATAACTTTCCACATCTGGGTTCCAAAGTGTGAGCGATTGGCTTCCACAGAAACGTGAGTGCAATCACGGTATTTACCAAACCGATATCGTATCAGCAAACTCTCAACACCTCTTATGGGGTTAATTAGCGATAAGCAGTTTGACAAATAGGAGCTAATCTAAGTTGTCAATTACCTAACCGATTCAACAAATATGAAAAACAAACAGCAATATTTAGGAAGTTTTTCCTTTTCATGTTGATATCGATTAGGCAAATCTAAGCTTTGTTTTCGATTTGCACACTGAATTTACATGACACAAACTAAACAATTACATTTCAGGGTTTTCCTCAATCCAATGTACGACGGAGTGCTCATCGATCAATCAGTAACATTGAACAGACGTCGTGATGACGGAGAAAACATCGTGAATGATGTGTGTAAATTTTGCAAAATCTTGATAATTTTTTTTGCTAATTCTGATCAAACATGTGATTGGTATTAGCGGGACATGTGCACACCTCCATACACAGTGGGCTTCCCTAACAACTCGTAACATAACATAATCTAACCTGACCTAATTCAGCCTAATCTAACCTAACCTACTTTATAACCAATAGGCATAAATGAGGCCAGCTTAGGTTAAGTCAGGTTTTATTATGTTTTGTTTGCTAGTTGCCCCGCAAAGCTTATGAGATGTTAGGATAAGCCAACTTTACGAGGTGTGTATATAACACCAGTGTTATGGAACACGACTTTTCCAGATATCTTCGTATCACCGATTAACGGATATTGAGGAGGAAAACGAAGAGGACGTCGAGAACACAGTGGACAAACCCGACCCAGAAAACGAATTAAAACTGCCTCCATCAACTGACCACATCACAACAATCAAGGCGTGCATCACAATGTGGCATGAGACCCAAGCAGAGATGCTGGCCACCCTCACGTCCCTGATGAGGTCAGCATCATTTCGCCAGAAACGGCAATTAGAAATCCTGCTGAACTACTTAACATTGATTTTAACAAGCAATTCTTTTCACTTTTTCCATTTATTGCAGACTGGACCAAGACCAATGCTTTCGTCGACTTGCTCAAAAATATTTGAAACAGATTGACAAAGATTACTACAAACTTGAAGGCAAGATTACTGTTTGTTCTTTCATGCAATCAAATTTACTGTTACATTCCCACGAAATTTCCACTCATGCTGAGGGCCAATGTTAGAATTAAGAAATTATTGCTTTTTATTTGAACAGCTCACATCTTTGTGGACGATGCCTTCAAGTACAACACAGTCAAGAAGGAATATGAACTCAATGATTACGTCAAAAAGCTAATCCAAGTAATGGGAGAGGCCGCAAAGTAAATATAAGTTGTAATACAAACTGTAGTAATTTATCTACAAGCATGTAAAACATATTTTAAAAATACCGTTTTACAGAAAAGCGTACATGTTTGTTGAGACTCCAGTCCTGCAGCCACCCAAAAAATACGCTACTCCCTATGGAGGTCGTTTGGTTTACAAATTATTGGGTGGCAACAAGCTTTACGTACATTTGAAGGACAAAATGAGGATCCGACATCGAAAAAGATGGAGTCAGGTGAGTTAGCAAATACATCATGTTAATTAGCAAATAAACTCGAATGCTCAAAACATTCTTTCCATCCAACTTTAAATCTTGCTACAGGTTATGTACATGTATTACCTCCTCGGTATACGGTTGCACAATTTGGACTTGGGCGCAGACAGAAAAGACAACAAAGCCGAAAACACCTTCCTCCTTGCCCTTGATGGGGACATTGAGTTTAAACCGAAGGCAGTGCTCTTGCTGGTGGATTTGATGAAAAAGAACAGCAATTTGGGAGCCGCATGTGGAAGAATCCATCCTGTTGGATCTGGTATGTACAGCAATGATCAAGATCAATCCTGCAAGTTCTAAGTACATGTCCTGATTGAGTGTGCATCTGCAGGAATAATGGCCTGGTACCAGAAATTTGAATACGCGATCGGACATTGGTTACAAAAAGCAACTGAGCACATCATTGGCTGTGTCTTGTGCAGTCCTGGTTGCTTCTCCCTTTTTCGAGCACAAGCCTTGATGACCAACAACGTCATGCACACTTACACCACCCGTGCAACAGAAGCCAGGCACTATGTCCAATACGATCAAGGTGCGTAGATAGATTTTATATTCTTACTTTGTTCAGGCATTGTTAATCACTGCAAGTCCACATTACAGGTGAGGATCGGTGGCTATGCACGCTGCTCTTGCAAGAGGGCTACAGAGTTGAATATGCAGCAGCTTCGGATTCCTACACTCACTGTCCGGAGTCATTTGGAGAGTTCTACAAGCAACGCAGACGATGGGTTCCGTCCACAATGGCCAACATTCTTGACTTGCTGGCTAGTGCCAGACGAACCATCAAGAGCAATGATGACATCTCCATCATCTACATTATTTACCAGGTAGCGATGCTTGCATTGGGTAAAATCTGGTCTCATGAGACTAAAGCGCATGAAATCAACATTAAATTGTCCCATTTATGATTAGTTTGATAAAAGTTGAAAAGTAAATTTTTCGTTGAATATCAGATGGCCCTGATGGTCAGCAGTGTCATTGGTCCCGGAACGATTTTCGTGATGGTGTTGGGGGCCATGGTATCGGCATTTGGCATCGACAACTGGACGTCCATGTGGATAAACATCATTCCATTACTAATATTTATACTGACATGCTTCCTGTGCAAACAGAATACGCAGGTAACCTCAGAGCTGGACTAGAGTACTAAACTGCCCATGACTATAGGGGGTTTTGCATTGATTCTTTCATTTTTCCATCTGCAGATAAAAGTTGCAGCCATCTTAACGAGCATTTATGCACTGCTGATGATGGCTGTGCTGGTGGGAATATTCATGGAAATTGCTGCTGAAGGCTGGCTTGCTCCTTCTTCATTCTTCCTAATTTTCACAGCTGGTCTCATGGTGATAACAGCTTTGCTTCATCCATCAGAGATGTTCTGCATCCTCTGTGGCGTCATATATTGGGTGGTGATCCCTTCCATGTACATGCTTCTCATTATTTTTTCGGCCATGAACATGAACGACGTCACGTGGGGTGTGAGGGAAGATCCAACAACCAATGTAAATGCAGCCCAGGTAAGACTGACTGCTACATGTGCAATCATAATGGTTGCTGCATGGTGACAAAAGACCTTTTCATCTTTTGGTAATTTTTGAGATACAGTGAACTCCGCTTAATGGGATCACATTGGGCCCAGGCTATTTCGATAACAATAGCCGAATGATTGCCTAAAAAAACACATATTGGTTTGCTTACAATTTTTCTGTGCAAATTTGTTAATGAAATTCTCACGTTCATGCATGTATTGTGCAGCATCTGAAAATCAATTGAGCTATGCTGTCCACCGTGGTTTCTTTTTGGTGGTTTCTCAACTAAGATGCACCTTTCATATTCGTCAACATCAAATTAATTTTTATCAGTCAGCTCTGTTTGATTCACAGACAGCCTATCACAAGTGTCAGATTTAGTAATTGAGGTTACTATTGGAATTATTTCGTCAATGAATATCGAGAATTCGGAAGAATATTCCTCGACATTTTCGCTATTCATAACAGATGGTACATCATTTTAGCCATTTTATTACAAAACTTCTCATTCGTCATTTTTTACGAATCCTCCTTGAGGGGAAAATGATAACAATAAGCGAATTGTTGATTTCAAAAACCGATGATTTCACAGTGTATTTTAATACCAGCGTTCGGGACTTTGAGATTTCGATGACCATAAACGAATGATAACTTTATCCGCGATGCCATTAAGCGGGGTCCATGGTGCAGTTATTGATCAAATGGCTTGAGGGGTGAAGATTTTAGAAATGGTACGTTTTAAAGCCACTGTCCTGTCTTTTTCTCCAGGCTCAAGCGGATCAGGCCGCAAAGAAAGACAACATCGGTACCAAAACCCTGAAAACGCTGGGACTTTCGAATGGCGAACAAGAGGATGATGATGTGGATTACTGCAGCATAAACTGTGGTAACCTCTGGAAATTAAGCTGCTGCACACATCCCAAGCCGAGGGACGAGGTGCTGGAGCAGATTGTTAGACTTAATGAGAAAATGGATGGCACCTTAAAAGATAACAAAATGCTGGAAAAGCGACTGTGAGGAGAAATGCATGCTGTAATTGGCTTGAACTCAAAAGAGCAAGTGCAATCAGAAATTACCATTGCTTGTCTCTTATTATTCGAAACAGATCACAGAGGATGTCCTTAGCAGTGGCCAGGGCATCCATGGCTGGCCTGTCGCAGTCTGACCAGCCCCTCCTCTTTGTTGAGGACCCCATTGATGAAAATGATGAGTCGGATGATGAAGACGACAGCCAAAATGATGAAGTATTCCTTACCGGTAATATTATGTGAAAATTCTTAAATCGGACGGCTATGTTGCATACTAAAGGGGTCCGAGTTAGAGTTTAAGATTTTGAAAAATTTTGACACTGCTAACAATATAAAATATAGCTCAGGAAAGTACATTTTCTCACGCTTGTTGTGGTTCTCGCCACCGCACATTGCAGAAAAAAAATGTCAATTAGTCAACATGAGTGGTCACGTCCCACATGTAATGGTAATGCATTTAGAAATACATTATAAGACATGCATTGTAAAATACATGTTAAAATGTCTGTAGATTTAGACAAATTTAGTTTCAAACTGAATTGAGCAATATTTTTGAAAATGCGTTTGTAATACATTATGGAATGCATATTGCAATCTATTATGTGTGTTGGAGAGTATGTTGTGTAATGCATAGTGTAATGTTTTCTGCTTGCATTGAAGAATGCATTTTACAATTTATATTCCATGCATTGTAAAACATCAAAGCCTCGCTATGTTTCATAATTTCAAGGTTTAAAATAATCCCAATTGTGAATTTAAAAAAACATCTAAAATATTCAATAAATATATTAGAACTGGCAATGAAATAAAAGCTTTAAATTCAAAATTACATCAATTACATTCAATTCAATGCATTTTTGTTTACATTACCAAATGTATTTCGTGTTGCGATAAAAATGACCAATGCCTTTGCAACTTATGTTGCAATTCGTAATGAATTTCCCTTCCACGTGGGGTTATTCAGAAGTTTTCTGTGATCCCACGCTAGAAAACTCGGTTTCAATTGTCTGATCACGTGAAGTTCTCACAATGGTGCACAAAGGTGACATAAGGGCATTTTGTCAAAATGAACCATTTCCGTCCATGTGGCAAAACACTGTCCGACATGAAAGGGTTACTCGTTGGTGGTGCATGAAACACTGTTCACCTTATAAGTTAAGGTGAGTCCCACTTACAGGGGGCCCCTAATGTTAATCCTATGACACACGTCTGATGCAACCGTGCAAAACAAACTCTCCAACATAATGAGGTGTCCGACTTATATAAGTGCGTTGCCAGTTTACCAATACGCCATAAATGGAAATAGCAGTATCCCAAGAGGACCTGTCTCAAAGCCCAATTGATAACGCAGACATTGCCATCACTTATTTTTCCAGAAGGTCCTAAACGAGACCTGGATGTGAACCCATTCTGGATCGAGGATGAGTGCTTGAACGGGCCTCAGCACATGTTAAACCCCGATGAAGTAAGTGCCTGGAAATACATAATCGACAAATACCTGCTGCCCTTGACAGAGGACGACATGCCAGAAGGCAAGGCTGTTATTGAACGCCAGCTGAAGCAACTCAGAAACCAGACTGTGTTCACCTTCTTCATGGTCAACGCTTTGTTCGTGGTGACCATTTTCTTGATGCAACTGCACCAGGACGTCATCTACATATCGTATCCTGACATCGGTCACACCAACATCACTTGGAACCAAGAAGAATCCGAGGTAGACTGAGTGAGAAAATCGAAGTTAGCTAAAGCAAGTTTCATTGCAGTCATTCAGATTTTAAACCACCCTTTTCCAGGTTTTAATCGAAAGGGGAGAACTACGCATAGAACCAATCGGCTTTGTCTTTATCATCATATTCGCAGTAATTATGATAATACAGTTCGTGGCCATGCTGTTTCACCGTTTCGGAACGGTGTCCCTTATTTTGGCCACCACGGAAATCACCATAGGCAGTGACCAAACATCGGTCGAGGACGATGGCAAGACATACCTGCAACAGAACAGTCTGAGAATAATCAAGAAACTGATGGTGAGTGCAGACTTCCAGATTTTTTGATTCTCAATACTAGCGTTCAGGGGTACGTGCCCATGCAGGTTCTCCAAAGGGGACTTGGGCCCCCATCTAACTGGGGTGAATTTCGGCCACTAAGACAGGCCTTTCATCCTTTGGGCCAAAAGGGACTGAAGCTCCTTTTAGTCCCTATCAGGCATGTGGATAGTTGGAATCCAAATTTTCACATTTTTTCCAATTCAAGAATCTGATATTTTTTACATTTCTTCACATCCAATTATCTGGTTTTTCAGTTTTTCACATGAAAATCTCATTTTTACACATTTCTTACCCAATATTTTTTGAAAAAATAGCTATTTCAAGGGCTATAGCATTGCATCTCAAACTACATGTACAGTAGGTGACCCACCAACATTATTGAGAACGCCATATGTAATTTTTTTTACAAAAAATTGGTCACAAATAGTGGATTTCAGCTTGCTTTTCTAAAAAAAATAGTATAGTGTAAAATCTAATATCAATGTTTAAGTGAACGCCGCGCCGTAGGCGAATTCTATTTAATTCGACCAAAACTGGATTTCAAGTATATTTTCACGGACATGATTTCTTAAGACAATGCATTATTTTTAAAATTCTTATACATATTAGTCTGCAAAATGGAGCCGCAAATAATTAAAAAAAAAACTTTAATAATAATTAAATTTTAGTTTTTTTTATGAAATTCAGAAACTTTTCATATAAATTGTCAGTTTTGCCCAATTTTTCACATTCTTCACACAAGGGTATAAATTTTCACATTTTTCACACTTTTTCACACTGGCCCCATGTCTGCCCTATGCATAAGGGCGCCCATGCTAGCGTGTGATAAAAAAACCTGAATAAGGGGACAGTTCATGCTGACTAAACTTGATAGTAAATATGATTTCCCCATCCTTGTGTAGAGAACCCCTTCCCTTCAAGTCGTAAAAAATTCTGTGTTAAGACAAATTGAAATGGAATGCATTTTTTTGGAAACCTTAGTAAATTCTCTAACAGGGACATCTCGTTAACTGGGGCGCTTTTAGATTGCACCATTCTGTAAGTCCCACATAGGGAGGTTTCACTGTATTAGCATACAGTGTGCAAACTAATAACCTGGTAGTAACTGCAACTCTGGTGAAGAAGTAATAAACAAGTAGGAGACACCACGAAAACCAATAAATCATTGTTGAACGTTTCAGAAATCCAGAAGGATTTCAGAAGATGACTTTCCACCAGAACGGCAAAGAAGGCAATCAAGGGCTCGTCGAGGCACCTGCGCCGAAATCGAGTGGAAAAGTAAAAGGGTAACAGTGCAGGAGAACATGGAAGATGTCCTTCTGAGACGTCTGTCAAATATTGCACAAGAAAATCCGGACATTCCAGGTAGGTTTTAACATAACTGATCGCCACTGAAACATTTAAAACTCGGCATTTTACATAAGACCTCCTCTATTTCCTAGGCGGACACAACTGGGTCTTAAGGTCCTTACCGGATGTTGCCATCAAAGAAATAAGAAGATTAAGTCTAGCGTTCCATGCCCCATCTACAACTCAACATGAAGACGAGAATGACGATGATGACGACGACGACGATGGGGAACGATATATGCATGGTAGTGCAAACGGGACACAAGATGATCTTCAAGAAGAAGGACAATACGAATTTGGCAACCAGCACGCAGAGGTATCGCAGGCATAACTGAGCACCGAATAAATTATCGTTATAACAGCTTTTTTCCCTTGTGGAAAAGACAATGTAATTTACAAAAGTTGAAAAGTAAATTTTTATGCTGGCAATTGTGAGCTCAACAAAAACATCAACAACATTGCAATTAGATCATGCAAGAAGTGCTTATGACAATCTGTCACAATTGATTGCTTTTTCATTCTTTATGAAAGGGGTTATTCGAACCTAAATAGTCACCTGTAAATATATTATATGCTGAAATTTTCACATGATGTAGGCCTAAATAACTAAGGTATGGAACAATAAAGAAGCATCAATCCTTCACTCCTCTACTGTGACTGTCAGCAAAAATATGCCATATGGTAAATTAATGTAGCCTATTTGTACAATACATGTTTGTACCTGGTTCAGCAGTGCGTTTGATGGTTACAACATCTGGGTGGTCACTAACTTTCTTGCCAAACTTAATTTCTTGTACACCTGTAGCTCATTCCAAACCAACTTCCGGTGCTGTTAAAACGACAATAGTATAGGAAACGATCAACGCACCCCATTACCTGTATGTGGTCAAAAAAAAGTGATTTTCAAACAGCCCCCAAGTGATATGACATCATTCGAATTGAGCGAAATTTTTATAGCAATGAAAATACTGTTCAGCAACTTTAGCCTGTGTTAGAAAACAGTACCATAATGGATAATACGTACATTTAAATGTAAGCCAATGTTCAAAAACATTAGGCATAATAATTAATTTTTTTGAAAAATTGCCTAATATTTTTACACAAAAAAAAACAATCCCAATGATAACTTGATGATACGTAGTATACACTTGACTGACCTTGGCCCGAAAAGATATTAACGTACGCTATTGATTTCGATAAGATACATGTATGTTTTATCATTTTTCACATGCAGTTCGTCAAAGAGTAAACAGTCCTGACATTGTGACAGTAAACCGAACACTATTATTCTAAAGGCTGTTGAGGAGTTGTATCAGCAAAGATAGTTCCATTATCGTTGAAACTGTACGAACTAATGTACATGTACATGTATTGTCCAGATTTTATAACCACAATAAATCCAATATTGAAAGTTGGGGCCTTGTCTGCATGGCAAGGTCATGTGGCCATGCTGAGAATGACTCTCCTGGGCAAAATTTGGCACCGGATGTCCCATAGTGCGCTATTGATTTTTGGTCCCATTTATTGATTTGGCCAAAAGTGTCAAGTGTCATACGCTTACTAAGGACACCCAAAGGTGTACATCTACATCACAAATAGGTGACGCTGCGAATTTTTACAAGTAGGGGGTCATTCAAACAACTGGTATATCTGGTATTCTTACTAAATCTATAAAACTGCGACAAAATTATAATTTCATGCACATACCAAAAACAAATAGAATAATGTCTAGTTGTTTTAAAACATGTTTACATGTTTGACAAGAAGAAATACTGCATCAAAATCGTATCACTTTGCAGCTTGTGGAAGCTTTCCGTATATCGTACACGTATTATTATGCTAGCATGCAATACATATACATGTACATTCGCTTCAAAAAATTCATTGATTTACCGAGGGTGAAATTGACACTAATATCCGCTTATTTCCCCATTGCATTTTTGAAGTACAAAAGCCACTGACATGGAGACAAAACCACCATAAGGTGCCTAATAACAGCAGCATTTTTGTATAACAAAATAAAATCGCTTTGAAGTGCAATTTGGCTGCTCTATGATTATTCTAAAAAGTATTCCAATAAAAAGAGCACCTAAAGACCCCAAGGGTGGAATTGACGAGTTTTCAAGTTGGTAATAACTAATCGAACTAATCGAAGTTATGGGCATGGGAATTGCATTATGGCAAGGGCAACCATTACAGTTAGCCCCTAAGGTAGCAGAAAGAAGGCCTACAGGTATATTACGTAGGCAGATAATAAAGAACAATTTATAAACTGGACAACAAGATTCAGTTGTATACTTATCCATATCCCTAGTTGGTTCTTATGGGCGAAAATGACAAAACGTTGATATTATGCAACTGGTACTTCAAACCATTTCACATTTTCAATGTCAACATTCTACCTTGGCAAGGGCCTATAGACAGTCCCAAATTTGTGTCCGCTGAAATCGACACTGTTCCACAATGAAAGTTGAAAACATGATTTTTCGCCCCACAAACGACAACATCATCTCCTACAAGACCTCCAAGTTGATCAACCTCAATGTCTTCTACGAGACCTTCTACCCCATGGTGTACTGTGCCAAAATCTTTGGCCTGTTTCCCAACAGCAACATAGGAGGCAACAAAGATTCTGGTGAAGAACTTCGACGGGAAAAATACAACATCAGCTTTGTGGCCACTCTGGTAACCACTCTGATGATCCTGGCTGACATTTACACATCCATCCCTGACATCACAGTTTACGCCTTCAGGGGCCTGGACCAAGCTGCTAGGGCCATGTTCGAAGGATTCACAAGAGTCATGGGGCTGGCCACCATTTTCTACATGTTTTTCAGGGGCAAGACCTACGTGACATACATCTCCAAATGGAACAGTGCCAATGTCATCCTACTGCCTCACACCAGGCTTCTGAAGAGAGATTTCAACCTCTGTCTTGCAACTTACATCTCATTGGCCATCTGCTGCTTGATATTGACTGCTTGGTCAATGTGGAGGCGATGGCTGACTGACCCCAATGATTACAACATCACATTTTTCACCATCAAATTGGTGGCCTACACCATCTCCCTGTTCAACTCGTTGTTTGTGCTCATCAGCAATGTTTACTACTGCAGGGCCCTGGCCTACGGGTTTAGGACCCTGGCCAGCAACATGGGAAAACTGCTGCAGGACAGGCCCAACAACATGCAGATTCAGCTGGAGAAAATCAGACAGAAGTACCAAGAACTCTGTGATCTGACACGTGATACCAGCAGCATCAATTCGCCAATGATGACCATCATCGTGGCTGGATTCTCGGTCAGTCTGTGTGTCCTGTTCTACCTCTTTGGAACGGAAGTGAAGAAATTGACCGACATCCCTGGACTGGTCAGACTGGTTGGGTCCATACTGTATCGGGCCATTCCAGTAACTCTGATCTGTGTTGTTGGTCAACAGGTCACGGATGAGGTAAGATCCCAACCCAAAGTGATTCATGAAAAACTGATACAAGCAGAATTCTGCTGTAATTCAAGCATATTTTTTAATTTTTTTTTTAAAAAAAGCTTGTCTACGGATACTATTTATTAGAGATGGGTTTTTATCAAAAACAGTGACACACATGAACACTACGTTTATATGTATACTTTAAATTGCTTTAATCTAAGTAAGCCATATAATGTGTGCGTATAAACGTAGTGTACATGTGTGTCATTGGTTTTTCGATAAACATCCATCTCTAATAAGTAGTATCAGTAGACAAGTTTAAAATAAAAGTTAAAAAATATGCTTGTATTACAGCAGAATTCTGCTTGCATCAGTTTGACATGATTTAAAGCAGACTTGATTGGAGAATCTGCATGGGGTTGTTTTACTCAAGACACTTGTTGAATACAACCAGCAAATGCCATGGATAAGCACCTTAAAAAGGCTTAACTTGAGATTTAAGTTAACTTAACTCCTGCATGTAGACGTGTATAGTGCAAGTTTTATATTGCTTAATGATTTTTCTATTTTTCGATGCCGAAGTCAACATCTGGACTTCATCACATTTATAATGGAACCATGAATTATTTGACGCCTGATGTAAAATTCCAGGTACTGTAATTTTACGTACTTGAAATGAATATGTTAAGCATGTGCATTTTACCAATTTAATCATCTTAGCTAAAACTACTGGAATCAAAGATGATAGGTAGGTCAAATTAAGTTATTTCTACGCTCTAAAAATCAAGGTGACAAACTAGTTCTAAAATTCCCAAAAGCCCTAAAAATACTAAATATCAAACTGAAAAGCTTCAAAGCACCCTTACAGTATGCTGTCAGGCTACCTGTACTAAATTAAATGCTGGCAGCCTTTACTTTCGTGCAGGGGCAGTTTGACACCACTTTTGTTTTTAAAAATTGTAATGTCTTATCAATGTTAATAAAGATTGAAATGCTGCATTCTATTAATTTGTTTGAAAATATTTGAAAAAATCCTTACTTTTTCTCAAAAAAAGTCCTAAGAAGTCCTAAATTTCAAAACATGGAATTTGTTTACCACCCTGGTAAAGTTTTTCATTTTCCTAAGTTGTTTAAAAATCTGATGACAAGTTTATTTTAAAATTCAGCAACTCCTGCGCGTCTTTCTGCGTCAGAACTTGTCTACATCAACTACGCCCTTCTAACTCAGGTAATATTCAACGGAAATGATCAGTTGCATGATGATCACAATCCAGTTAAAATTAATGGCAGATCATGAAGCTTTATCAGCAATTGTTTTATTCATTTATATTGACAAAACTTTTACCTCATTGAAACATGGCTTTTGTTTGATTATTCAGATTGCTGGCGTGGTGATAACGTATGCTTTGGTAATGATACAATTTCAAAATAGGTAAATGAAATGCAGCGAAGTAATACTGAAGAAAGTTTGGGTTTTTAGAAGTCATCCACGTTCGTAATTTACACTTATAATCGCTGCAACTTAAGTTTATGATCTAATCACTTCAGTAAAATACCCACAATATCAAAACACATATATTTGTTTTTAAAAAAATTGATCAAACTGATGCGTTGTAATTATCGAACGAAATCGTACACCTACAGTATTTATTTTATCTTATTGACAATATATTTATGCATTTTTATCGTAAAGAGACTTTTAACTCATTCAAAATGGAGGCCAATGTGAAATGCCATCGAGGTACTGTACGTATTAAAAAGTGATGGTTCACGTTATCAAGTATACATGCATTTACATGTGCATGTAGTACACTAAGTGATCAAATTTTCATTTCGTTTCCCAAAATAACCAAAGTGAAGTCTGAAGAGTTCACTTCATGCCAATCAAATGGCAAAATTGAGTATCATTGCGACACCATTGTTGAAAATGATACACCTGCAGCTCGTTTATATTTCACTTTTATAAAATTAAACCTCCATGGAAAATTTGAACTAGCTCGTATCCGTGCAAGCGATGTTTTACAGATCATCATTCGTCATTGTGATACTGAAAATAACACCGCCTGCATTTGCCTTTGTGCTTTTGTGCTTGCATTTTACTACAAATCTGCTCAACAATGAAACTAAACAGAAATTTTTAAGACAAAAAAAAATAATTTAAAAATGCCACCATACAATGGGTCGAGAACGAGCAGACAAACTACGAACAAGATGTCGAAACGCCATGGCCG
The DNA here is from genome assembly GCA_034687865.1 of Kryphioiulus occultus. Lineage (NCBI taxonomy): Eukaryota > Metazoa > Arthropoda > Diplopoda > Julida > Julidae > Kryphioiulus > Kryphioiulus occultus. Next base: position 103,755 of record JAQGAF010000016.1, on the reverse strand, counting down.
GTCATCATTTGCTCCAGCGTACAAAGTGACTTACGAGAAACCGAATTCTCGAAAATATGGATGTAACCCAGAAACAGTTGCTTCTACAAGTATTTTGTTTGACATAATTTATCCAATTTTGATGCTGGCTCGTTTCTTCGGCTTATTCCCCATCTACAACCAAGAAGACTTCCTGCAACACAAGAGGTTCAACAGATACCAGATACCTGCATTTGCACTGTTGACATTTCAACTTTACAACATTTACAACATCTTCACCCATTCTGTCATGACGTCCATGAGCAAGGAGTCCAAGCCCAGAAAGGAGTTCTTGAACACCTCCTTCCTGCTGTTTGTGGTCAATGTAGTAAGTTTGATTTGCTTGCTCTGCTCACAGTGGAAGGCTTCAAGATTCGTGAAACATGCCAGGAAGTGGGCAGAAATGGACCGTTTTTTGGATCAAGAAAAAACCAGATTGATCAATTTTGGCAAGATCATGATGCTGGTTTCCTTCTTCTGGTTGGCAGGTTACACCTACGTGCTCTACAACATCAACATTCTCAATCCAACAGCCAAAGTTAACAATCAGGTGTTGAGTGAGATTTTTTACATTGGTCAGCTAGTGGCCAGTTATGCCTTCTCCATCAATTCCTCCTTCACAGTGGTGATTCACTTTCTGTTTTCACTGGCAGTCAGAATTTGCCTCCAAAAACTGGCAGAAGAAATACGAGATTTCTGCAGTGAAAAAATGATGAATGGTTCAATATGTGAAAAATTGGAACATTTTCGAAAAACCCAAAACCAGATTGACGAAATGGTGAAGGCCATGAACGACTTGTTGTCCCCAAACCTACTTCTGGACCTGGGATTTCACATGTTTGCATTTAGCAGTGCTATATACAAAGCCACTTGCTCACCAGCTCTGATTTATCAACCAGTATTTGTGACCAGTACAGCTTTATCAGGCTTGAGACTGATATACTTTGGGATCATGTGCATTCTATCTGAGAAGGTCACCGAAGAGGTAAGTCATAAGTGCATTATCAAGGGACAAGAAAATGATGGCCTCAAATTCTAAGGGGTATTTTATTAAGCAGTCAGTTCGTGGGCTGGACACCATTCATGGCTTGCCAGCAACCCAGTTGTCTTCAGCTGAAGCATTTCAAGTAAGTTAATTGGCAATGGAGGAAATTTTCATGGATAGTTGTCATCAATAAATAAAATTTTCTACTTAAACAGCTGCTTTTGCTGGAATCGAAAATCAGTAATAATCCGATTAGATTTACTGCAAGTGGAGTGATTAATTTTCACAAAAGGAGTATTTTGCAGGTAACGCATGCAAGCCAATTGCAGTAAAAAATTGGTAGCGGTCAAAAATGTAGTATGGAGTTCGAATGCATTAAATTCTGGATAAATAACAGGGTTCCCACATAACCTGGAAATGTCAGGGAATTTGTAACTGACTGGGAAACTTGTGAAAGACTTTTAATTACAATTTCAATCCAGAATTTATTTCACACATCGATTAAAATGCGTGCTGTGGTTTTTAGATGAAGTTGCACTATGCGCAATGATGGGAAAATCCAAAATGGCAGATTGTTTACTTCAATTTGGCTTCATTATGATAATACATGTATCTGAATATTACAAATTAAAATAAATTTCGAGCATTCGAATACTCCTAATTAAAAATTAAAATTAAAACAGTACATTAGTACTATGATGTTGCGTGAATTCAAATTCAAAGTCGGTGGCCATGCATTATTTACATTAAAGAACAGGTACATTTAATTTATTCGTGTATTGGTGGATGGAAAACTAAAGGTCAGGGGAAATTAAAATGTTTAACCTGGGAAAGTCAGGTGATTTTATGTGATAATCCTGAAATAAGTTTTGGACAAAATGCAAATTTTAATTATGACAAGGCGTTAGATTTTTGGGAAAACGTTCGACGACTTCCAAAAACCAGGAATAAATACTAATGACTTGTATCAGTGGAATATTAATATAATGAGAATCAAATCAATAATATCAATTTCACTAACGCAATGTTCGTCTATTTCTGTAGATGCTGGGGGCCATTATTGCATTCGTATTAGTCATGGCCCAACTGATGGCATAAACATGTCAAGTGTTGTAGTGGTTTCCATACGTCCACTCAACCGCACCTGGATGGATGATACGGCAACTGATACTTCAAACATTCATCCACAAAATGATTGACGTGAAATTATACTAAGTCATGAATGAATAAACCACATATATTGTCATTTTCGAATTTATCAAATTTCTCATTCTTGATGAAGCCAGGGTTGTGGGGCCATTCGTAAAAAGCTGTTTGATAAAGCTCAAGCAAGGAATTTTCTAGCAGCCAAATATCAGCAACTACATCAACTACATAATCTGCATTTATTAGTGTCCAACATGACGACGAGAATCATTGAACCATCAAAAGCCTCCAACTTCTGGAAGAGGCTAACCAGCAATCGAGGTACTGTCATCCCTATAGTCGACAGGGGCCATTCAGACCAACTTCCATACGCTTGCAGTATTCTGTACAACCAAATTAGACCCGTTTTGTTGATAGCCCAATGTTTGGGGCTATTTCCAGTCAGCAACATACAGTCATCGACAACCATAACTTATTTCCTGAGAATCCCCCTACTAATTGCCCTTGGATACCAAATTGTGGATGTGGTTTATATTTCCCAGAAGGTATTGCGAGAAGAGAAGGACATTGAGGATGAGGAAATGCAGACCCAAAGGGCCTTTTACTACAATGCCCCATACATATTCGCCATTCTTATAGAGCGTCTAAATGGCGTTTGCATTTTCCTCTACATCCTCCTGGTCACGAAGAAATTTCTTCAGCATTTTTCAGCGTGGCAATTGCTGAATTCTCTGCTGGAAAACTTCAAGAAATCCTTGAGAAGATTTTCCCTTGCTGTGACAGCAATGGCCTTCCTCTTCGCATTGGCCCAAGCGGTCCTCATGGCCAAACTCGGAGAAAAAGAGTCGAATCTTTGGCAAAAAATATTTGCAGTCACTTGCTTCTTGGCGAATTATGCAGTACTGCATGTCCAGTCTTGCTTTCTGGTCTTCTCATTTGCCTTATATCAAGGCTTCAAGACCATAACGATGGAGATGGAAGACCTGCTGCTGCTTCGTCGTTGTGTCAGAGATTTTCCAGACCAGCAAATCTTCAGCGAAAATCTTTCAAAACTGAGGTTGATCCATCAACAGCTGTGCATGCTGGCCAAGGAAATTTCGGATTTGCTGCACCCTGTACTGCTCATCATTATCGTATCTATCGTACTGTCACATTCAGTAACGTTTTATGGAACCTACAGCTACTTGGTGTGGTTCAAAGGTTCTAATTCTAATTACGGTACAGTTGTGTTTCTGATATTGGTGTACATATTCCTCATCAAGATGTTCCCCTTTGGAGCCATGTGCTATCTTGGGGAAAATGTTAAAAAGCAGGTAATGTCTTACTGACAACCTACGTTGAAACATGATGAATGTTTAAAAACGTATGCATTTTTTTACATTTTCTTCAGTCGATTGCTGGCAAAACGTATCTTTACCAGGTCAGCGAAAAAAACATGAACGAGGCCTTCAAACTTCAGGTATGCTATAATAACAGTATTATCATGGTATCAATCCTTAAAGTAAAATGTCACATTTTTGTGGGCCCATTAGATTAGATTGCTGGAATCGAAATTCAACAGCCAGCCTGTAAAACTGAACGCTTCAGGATTTTTGAACGTGGACTATCGACTGTTCTTGCAGGTACAATATACAAACTTGTTTGAAAATTATTTCCAAATCTAAAATTCCTGATACTGTAAATCTAATTTCAAATTGGTTTTGTGTTAATAGATAGCAGGGGTGATGTACACTTACTGCTTGGTGGTGGTCCAGTACATCGATACCAGTAAAGCAATGTCGGTTACATCTTCAGTTTCTGGTTGGCAGAATATTTCTGCAATATCACAAGTCCATAAAAATGCATACAACGAAATCTTCAGGGCGACATGATAAAACAACGCGATTTTTTTGAACTTTTGCACGTAATGTTATGTACTAGTATGTTTAGCATGTCCACAGTTGTTGATACATAATAATTAGCGTTAGTAATTGATATCTTCTTGTGTCCAACAGCTTTGTGGAAAAAAACGCACCAAATGATATTGCGAAACTTACAGCAAACTGTATGCCGACCTTGAACTTTGCCTGCATTTACATAGTTGCACAAATTTGCATAAGTTTTTCCAATTAAGGACCGTTACAGCCCAAGGCCATCACCTTGCAACAATAAGCTCGCATCTCAACGTACTGTACATGTAACGGTTTTTATTCATAAAAACATTAGTTTCGTGCATACAGTATTTAAATTGATGTTTGAAAATAAATGTCAAGAAATGGATACAGCTTGTGTTTATTGATACAAGTATGTGGAAAGTGACATCATAGTGGATCAAAGAATTTCATCCATAAAAATGAGGAAATAAAATAGGATTAATGTACTAGGTCATCCATTAGCGCTTTCGATGTCAAATCAATTTCTAAAAGAGTGCATTAAAACCTTGTCGGCTCCCTTTGAACATTACGGAAATTCAGAATAAGCCATATCGTTATTTTTATGACTTTGTTTTTTGAGCAAAAAGTCACTTTGTTAGAAAAGTTTAATATTGTCTTTATATCATGTTTTTGAAGAATTATTCAAGTATTCAAGTTATCCATTCAAAGGAACTTCAAAAATGGATACTGTACATGTAGTTACGGTACAGTTTAATGGGTCATTTTTCGCACAACTTTGTAAAAAAATTCATGTATTGAAAAGTCACTGAAATCCTCAACTTTCGTTCATTTCATTGTTGATAGTACAATGTACATGTACTGTACATGTACCTGAAGTTCTAATAAATTTAATCCAAATGAATTTTCAAGAAATTTCACCAAAAAAGTTGGCCTATTTACTTGCGTTTTGCCACAATGTAACAAATGCTGTTATTTGGATCAGGGCAGAAACAAACTCATTTTACAAATTCCAAAAAAGGTGAGCAATGTGTGAAATCGTGTGGGAAAATTATTTTAAAATACAGCAATGCTGTTGAAAACAGTATCTTGACAAAGTAAAATATCAAGACGATTGCACCAACACTAAACAATACGTTGCTATGATGCCAAGGACCTGAAGCAATAGGTGGTTATTAATCCTCGCAAATCCAGAAGCCGTCACCACCACGGGGCAGTTGGCCATTTTCGAACTCAACAAATACAGCTGAACAAGAATGTCAAAAATTAATAAATGGCAAAATCATTAATGGCAAAAATTGATGACAAAAGCTGAAACGAAAAATGTACAGAATATACAGTATTCAAGTACATTCTGTACATTACCTGCATTATTACCTGAAATCTGCTTTCAAAGGAAAGTTTCGAGTTCGGATTTCTGTAAATCACATGCAATCCACTGGATGCCTAAAACACAAAATCACAACGTATGAAAATTGCTTAACCTGAATGACAAGCTGCCAAGAGCCTACCTTTTTGGTCAGACGATCAGCAGCAAAACATACAACGGGTAGCGACATAAAGCGCATGATAGAAAATCCCAACATCAAAACTGGATATTTGATACCACTCGGTATACCGGCAAGTTTATCAACTGCAAATGCCTTCATACCAAAGCATACACCAACGGTTTGGCTGACTAGATTTATGAGCAAAGCTGGTGACAACACTCTGTTAGTCATAGAGACAAAATCGCTGAGCTTCTGGTGCCTTGCTCGCAACATGCTAAGCAATCTTTCATCTTCATCAAATTTCAAATAACTGGGACCCGATGATGCCATACGCTGAAGTTCCATGTTGATGTCTTGAAAGGCAAACTGTAATGCTTTGCATATCACGGCGCAAAAGAATGGATAAAAGCTCAAAATGCAGCATTCAATGACGGTTGTCACAGAGCGAAGAAAGTACCAAGCAATGCCAATATGTCTTGTATTGCCAGTGATGTGACTTGCATTCTGGCAGCAAATGACAGCCTCAAAACCTGCAACAACTAACATCATCAGCAAAAACATCTTTCTTGCAACTTTGTACACCTGCTTGTCATACGGCAGCAGCATGTTGCTGATATCTTGCCATTCCAGAGTGTAGAGCAGCCAATGGCGAGATTTAAAACACGAAACAACAACTACCAGCATGGCAGAAATTCTTCCATTGTAAACAATAAACATTTGAATCGTTTTCATGTTAAGTCCATGAACATTGGAGTAGTCCAGCATGACCAAGTTAGTTGTCAGTTCTGCAAGCATTATCGACAAAGTAAGCCAGGGCTGAAGACATCCGAAAACACCATTCTTGTAGCAATTTCCGGTTTGGTTCTCGGAATCTACGTGAATTATTCCAACTAATTTACCAACGATGATGAAAGGCAAAAATGCTTTGTTGAGCACATTTGTGGGCCTAGCTTCAACTCTGTCTTGAGGAGGGGAAAGAAAAACAAGGTTATTTCGTCGAAGAAGGAAAGCCATCGAAGATCTAAAATAGACAGTGTTTATCCCTGTGGAAAGTTGAAACACTGAATGGCTTAAGGGACATTTGGTCAAATGCTTTGGAAGCATATCTTGGTCAAAAAACGAAGAAATGGTTAAATATGCAATTAATCGATTATGTGTACAGAACTTTTTACGGTAGTTGTGACATTGGCCCTAAGTTATCTGCAAATATGACCCATAAACCATCATTAAAGTGGGATGACCATGACGTCTAGGCAATTAGACGATATTTTAGCTCGGAAAATCAATTTCTGGATTGCTAGAATATTACATTTTGCATTCGAACTTTTTATTGCCATCGATACTCATACATATTTCAGATCATAAACTTTACTGTCTTAAAAAAACTAAGTGGACTGCTGCACCATTATCACGCAATAAGTTACAATGACACCAAGAATCTAAAATTGAAATTATTGGAAAGTTAAAAGTATGCACTTATTCACATATTCAGTAGCTTATAAATGAAAAAAATTGCAAACCTGCACCAATAATCCACTGTTGATGGTTGCCAATCCAGAAGCTGTCAATACAACAGGGCAGTTGGCCATCTTCGAATTTAACAAATAAAGCTGAACAAGAAAAAACTGACAAAATCCATCAAATTATAACAGAATCAAATCCGAAAACCAAGGAATTAGTGAGCAAGTTCACCTGAAACTTGCTTTCAGAAGACAACTTGGAGAATGAATTGCTGTAGATGTGCTGCAACCCATTTGAGGCCTAGGAAGTAAAACTGGCTAAAATAATACATCGGCATCATAAAATACCATCACTTACCTTTTCGTCAACTTACCTTTTTTGTCAAGGCATCAGCAGACAAGCACACTATTATTATCGATATGAAATGCACGAAGCATTTTACCAACATCCATATTTGGAAACTGATCGTACTCATTATCCTGCCATCGACTTCGATAGCAAGTGCTTTTAAACCAAAACACACAGCAGTAGTTTGGCTGAAAATGATTAAAGTCAAAGCTGGTGAAAACAGCTGATTGGTCTTGAAAGCCAGTTTGCTAAACTTCTGATGCTTTGTCCTCAGCCTCTGGAAAACGTCTTCTTGGTCAGACTTCCATGTTTTAGGGTTCTTTGATGTCATGTGTCTCAGTTCTGCGTTGATGTCTTGAAAGCCAAACTGGAGTAATTTGCATAAAATGGCGCAGCAGCACGGGAACAAATTTAGAATGCTGCTCTCAAAGACAGTTGTGACAGCTCGAAGACAGTTCCAAACAATGTCAACAGTACCTGCATTGCTAGTAGTGTACGCCGCATTAGCAAAACACATCGTGATCTCAAAACAGGCAATGACAAACAACATCAACACAAACATCCTTCGCGAAAATTTGTATATCTGTTTGTCATAACGAAGTAGAACGTTGTTGACTTCACTCCATTCCATTAAGTAAGACTGCATTTGACGTGATTTAAATCGTGAAATTATTATGGTTATCATAGCAGCTATTCTTCCAATGTAAAAAGCAACAGTGGTGGCAGACTGGATGTTAAGAGTGTCAAATTTGAGGACGTCAATAAACATCAAACTAATACTACATTCAGCGACCAGAATCGAGAAAATCAGCACGGGTTGAAAATACCCAAAAATAGCATTTCTGAAGCAATTCTTGCTAGCATTCTGCCTTAGGTGAAACACCCCGAACCATCGACCAATGGCAGCAAAGGATGACAAAGCTCTGGTAACCACGTGAGACCTCTTACATGTAGCTGGGGCCATTTCCTTAGGATATTGTGGAAAAACTGGATAATTTTTAACCCGGAAATGCATTGGTGAAAGTTCACTGTAAAATGCAACCACGGGATTATGAACAACAAGCTATATAAAATTGAATTTGGGCACGAAATAATGGCCCAACATGATCAAACACAAATGTGTTAGCAAATAACAATGTCACTTCACGCCTTATGCACACAAGCCTAATGATAGATTGATGGCAGCAGATGCACTGAAACATCCAATGAATTTATTCAATGGCATTAAAATGATAATGCGAAATAAACATCTAGAAAATGACAAATCGAGGCCATCCCTAGCAGCAATCACCCCGTTTTGGTGCTTCCTACTATTGATTACTTTCAATATGAATTAAAAGACATTATACAGGGTGTTCTGTTCAGTCAGTGTCCAACGAAATAAATGTTTAGTCAGTGCCCAACGAACTAAAATCATACATTATATTTAATACGGTAAGAGATACAATGATAGTTCTTGAAAGTAACTTTTAGAGTCGACCACGGGCAATCCGAAAGCCATATTTATCGTGACCTTGAATGTCCCTTTCAAGGTCATTCACGTGACATGATAGTCACCTGCGAAAAAAAAATCTAGCTCGCTGTGATTCGTTCAGAAAAATTTGAAACCAACTTAATTAGACTAATCTACAACTTACTAATTCACACTTGGATCCTATCTGCAGCGGTTTCTGACATATTTGGAAAAAGAAAACACGAAACGGGCGCATGGATGACCTTCAAGAACAATCACTATATATGTTACCGTATTAAAGATATAATTTTATTTCGTTGGGCACTGACTAAACAGAACGCACCGTATAGCCTATGGCGTTTTAATAAATTTCTGATATTTCAATAGTGCAATAAACCCATCCAAAATGCAGGTTAACATGCTTAAAACTAAAAATACCAGAGTATATTTTCTTAAATTTTGGTCAGCCCCTGAAAGGTGGCAAACCATGCGTACGACAATGTATTTAATGATTGCCATCTACAAGGGGCGGCACGGGTAAGGTTATGGTTAATATGTTAGCTTGGGTTAGGTTAAACACAAAAAAATAATAATAAATTGAAAAAAACTACAAAACATAAATTTGTTAAAATCCGACTGCTAATGCGTCTGTCATTCATATATAATCTTAGAACAGTGTCGAGATGAGATGTGCACTAAGGAACTACTGTATATACAAAATATACTTTATATTTAAATATAAAACAGTCAATATATCCCCATTCCCTAAAGTGCTAAATACTTTGCAAAACTGATAGACTGACGTAATTGTGGGTAAAATCAAAACTCGCGTCAAATCTGAAAAAAGCTGTTTTTCGACAAACGCTTCGGAACCAATAAATTAACTACAAACTGCGATCTTGTTGAATAATTATTACACAATACGTAGTAACAATGCCAATGATCTGAAATTAACATAGTTGACAAGAAAGTCAAACACTGTACCAGTGTTATTACTACTGTGTCAAGGCTCCAAAAATTCACAAACCTGAATCAACAGGCGGCTGTTAATCGTTGCAAATCCCGAAGCTGTCAATACCACCCGGCAATTGGACATCTTTAAAGTCAGTAAATTAAGCTAACAAATTAAGAAATACACAAATATAAAAATAATAATAAAGAAACGAAAATCTACAAACTATGAGCATCAATACCTGGAACTGGCATTCAGTTGAAAGATTGGCGTTCGAGCTGCCATAAATGGATTGCAAACCCTTTGATGCCTGAAAAATTGACAAATTATGATATACATGTACATGTAGATTTATATTAAGCAGTGATAGCCTACCTTTTTCGTTAAATCGTCAGCAGCGAAGCATATGACTGCAATTGTGGTAAACCGTACCGAACAATATGCCAACATACACGTCTGGAAAAAAATCCCCTTTGCAGCTGTGTCTGCAACTGATTTTATTCCAAAACACAAACCTATAGTTTGACTCAAAATGATGAAAGTCAAGGATGGTGAAAACAGCTTGTTTGTCTTGGATACAAGTTGAGTAAGTTTCTGGTGGTTTTCCCTCAGGCTTCTCAAGGTTTCTTCTTTGTCAAGTTTCCATGCTCCAGGATTTGTTGATGTCACATGTCGTAGTTTGGTGTTTAAGTCCTGAAATCCATACTGAAGTGACTTACAAAGCAAAGCGCAGCAAAATGTATAAAAATTGAGAATAAAGCCTTCAATGGCAGAGGTCAGCACTCGCAGAGAAAACCAAAAATAGGCGATGGTTTTATAGTTGCCAGAAATGGGTTCGGTGTTAAAGTAGCCCAAGAGTAGCAGAAAACAGCCTATAAGTAACAGCATTGCAAGAACCATTTTCCGTGCATATTTGCAAATCTGTTTGTCATAGCGTTGCAAAACATTATTGACTTTCTTCCATTCAGCCAAATAAGGCTTCCACTGACTAGACTTAAATCTAGAAATTATTATAGTAGTGATCGTTGCAAACCTGCTTGTGTAATAAGCAATCATTGTGGTCGAATGCATGTCCAGTCTCTGAATTAATAAAGGGGCAATCACCGACATTCTAATGCTCATTTCCACCACAATAATCGAGAAAATGAGAAAGGGTTGGATGTACCCAAAAAAGACGTCTGTGAAGCACATTTTAGAGTGATTCTTCTGAACGTTACATATTCCAAACCATCGACCAATGATGGTGAAGGGCACCATAGCTTTGGTGATAACATTCCGACTGAGTTGGGATTTTTCCCGAAAATTAGGTGCGAAATTGGGGCGATTTCCAGTATGGGAATACATTTGTTCCACCTTGTATCAAGTATGTTCAAAAATTGATATGGTCCAAGAAGTACACATGTACCGGTACGTGTATAAAGGCGCAATGTTGAAATAAAAATATGAAAGTAAACACCTAAGTCACTTTGTATGTACATGTATGTTCCAATTAATTATCAAGAGGTATGTAAATGTTTGCGGTCGACATTAAATATTATCTAAGATCTAACACCAACACCCATAAAATGATCAAACAGACAGATAGGCTGTAAACTATCTATACTAATGTATATTGTATTTTATCGCATTAATACATTTCTGACATTGTAATGTATTACCTGTGCATGGATAAACATTTAGCACATTGAATAATATTCCCAGATGAAAACATTCACATTTCGTAATTAAAACATGCATTTTCAAAATGTATAATAACTACGGAAAAAATATACACTTTTGATTATCAATTTAAAAAATACCGAATATTAATTTCGCACGCGATTGGGATATACGGTATATATACATTGCACGAAAAATTAACTCAAAATGGCACATTTCTTCTTCCATTACATTTAATTTCGCATTATATTTAAAGTCTAAATTCAGTGCTTCTGACTGAAAAACTGAGAACTTATGTAAAAAATACCAAGTGCCCTCACGACTGCTGCACCAATACTATGCAGTACGTTGCAATAATGCCGATGATCTAAAATCCAGATAGTACATTTTATTCTCTTACAATTATAATAAACTGCTATGCAAATTAGCATTGGGTTACGAATTGCACAAACCTGCACTAACATTCGGATATCAATGGTTGCAAATCCTGAAGCAATCAAAACAACTGGGCAGTTGGCCATCTTCGATTTCAGCAAGTTAAGCTACCAATAAAGTATGTAGCATGACATAACATTCTAATAAATCAAAGTTTACAAATTCTGCAACGCATGAAAATAATTACCTGAAACTTGCTTTCAGAGGACAGGTTAACGTTAGAATTGCTGTAAATTGATTGCAACCCACTTGACGCCTGGAAAACAAATATTAAGTTAGGAATAAAAGGAAAATAAGAAAAAATATACAAATTCTTATTGACACATACCGTTTTGGATAAGCCATCAGATGCAAAGCATACGACTGCAATAGAAATAGCACGCACAAGACAATAACCAAACATCCAAGCCTGAACAAGTAATTCGCTTAAAAGTCCATGTTTGGCATCGACAAAAGCTGCCTTTAGTCCAAAGCAAATGGTCATCGTTTGGCTTGCAATGATCAAAGTTAACGCCGGTGAAAAAATTTGATTTGTTTTAGAAACAAGCTGACTTAAATTCTGGTGTCTTAAGCGTAATGTACGAATGGTGTCTGCCTGGTCGGACGTCCAAAAACTAGGAATGGCTGATGTCATATTCATCACTTTGTTGTTTATGTCCTGAAAGCCATACTGGAGGGATTTGCATAATACTGTGCAGCAGAATGGGTAAAAATTAAGTATACAGCATTCAAAGATGGCCGTTATCAGCCGAAGAGCAAACCAAAAAATGAAAATAGCTGGTGAATTTCCATTAATGCCTCCTGTATTTCCACTAATGCTATTCGCATTGATATAGCAAATGATGAACTCGAAAGTGGCCACAAGTATCAACATTAACAGAAATAAAATTCGAGAAAATTTGCATATTTGATATTCGTGACGAAGCAACAAATTGTTGGCTGCCATGCATTCCTTTATGTAAGGCTGCACCTGGGACGATTTGAATCTCGAAATAATTATAGTTACCATGGTGGCGAATCTTCCAATATAAAAGGCAATCGAAGTAACTGCCTCGATATTAAGTGTATAAACCATGGAACCTTCAACAAAAACCAAGTTAATGCCAGATTCCACGAACATAATCAAGAAAATAAGAAATGGTTGAAAATATCCAAAAAAAGCATTTTTGAAGCAAGATTTAGTGTCCTGCTGCATGTCAAATATTCCTAGCCATCGACCAATGGTAGCAAAGGGTAACAAAGCTTTGATGAGAACATTAGTTTTCTTTGCTTTTTCTTTTGATCGAAAATTACTCTGGAATCCGGAATTTTTAACATGGGAATACATTAGTTACAGTCCGAATAAGCATCAGCACAATGAGTGATATCGAAGCTGATATGGCAAGCGAAATGGACAAATATATTCAAACACAATAACATATGTACACCAATGCTGCATTATCGCCTTTGTCAAATAAAAGCTAAAGGAAAAACTAATTAAATTACTCACCTTAAATGTAGGCGGGTCCAAAATAAACATTCGTGGAATGATTAATACGAGAATGTCTCTACTGCAATAATGTACATGTATTTAATAAGCTTTATTCGAGTTTTGAATTTGAGAAGTATATTCCGAAAAGTATTTTTGCTGCAGCAGGGTCTATACCGAAGAACATACATGAAAACTACTAAGAGCCCTCACGACTGCTGCACCAATATTATGCAATACGTTGCAATAATGCCGATGATCTGAAATCCAGATAATACATTTTATTCTTTTACTATTATTATAAACTGCTATGCAAATTAGCATTGGGTTATAAATTGCACAAACCTGCACTAACATGCGGATGTCAATGGTTGCAAATCCTGAAGCAATAAGAATAACTGGGCAGTTGGCCATCTTCGATTTCAGTAAGTTAAGCTAACCCATAAAAGTATGCAGAATGAGATAACATCATAACATCTCAGTAAAATAGTCTACAAATTCTTCAAAGCATGAAAATAATCACCTGAAACTTGCTTTCAGAGGACAGGTTGGCGTTAGAATTGCTGTAAATTGATTGCAACCCATTTGACGCCTGGAAAACAAACATTAAGTAAGGAATAAAACGAAAATAAGAAAAAATATACACATTCTGATTGACACATACCATTTTGGATAAGCCATCAGATGCAAAGCATACGACAGCAATAGAAATAGCACGCACAAGACAATAACCAAACATCCAAGCCTGAACAAGTAATTCGCTTAAAAGTCCATGTTTGGCATCGACAAAAGCTGCCTTTAGTCCAAAGCAAATGGTCATCGTTTGGCTTGCAATGATCAAAGTTAACGCCGGTGAAAAAATTTGATTTGTTTTAGAAACAAGCTGACTTAAATTCTGGTGTCTTAAGCGTAATGTACGAATGGTGTCTGCCTGGTCGGACGTCCAAAAACTAGGAATGGCTGATGTCATATTCATCACTTTGTTGTTTATGTCCTGAAAGCCATACTGGAGGGATTTGCATAATACTGTGCAGCAGAATGGGTAAAAATTAAGTATACAGCATTCAAAGATGGCCGTTATCAGCCGAAGAGCAAACCAAAAAATGAAAATAGCTGGTGAATTTCCATTAATGCCTCCTGTATTTCCACTAATGCTATTCGCATTGATATAGCAAATGATGAACTCGAAAGTGGCCACAAGTATCAACATTAACAGAAATAAAATTCGAGAAAATTTGCATATTTGATAGTCGTGACGAAGCAACAAATTGTTGACTGCCATGCATTCCTTTATGTAAGGCTGAACCTGTGACGATTTGAATCTCGAAATGATTATAGTTACCATAGTGGTGAATCTTCCAATATAAAAAGCAATCCGAGTAACTGCCTGGATGTTAAGTGTATTAACTATGGGACCTTCAACAAAGATCAAATCAATGCCAGATTCCACGAACATAATCGAGAAAATAAGAAATGGTTGAACATATCCAAAAAAGGCATTTTTGAAGCAAGATTTAGTGTTCTGTTGCATGTCAAATATTCCTAGCCAGCGACCAATAGTAGCAAAGGGTAACAAAGCTTTGGTGATAACATTAGTCTTCTTTGCTTTCACTTTTGATCGAGAATTACTATGGATTTCGGAACTTCCAACATGAGAATACATTAGTTACAGTCCGAACAAGCATCAGCACAATGAGTGATATCAAAGCTGATATGGCAGGCGAAATGAGCAAATCTATTCAACACAATAACGTATGTACACCAATGCTGCATTATCGCCTTTGTCAAATAAAAATTAAATGAAAAAATAATTAAATTACTTAGCTATATATTATATATGGAAGCATCAACTAGTGTTTTTGTTTGACTTTTTACCTTAAATGCAGGCGGGTCCAAAATAAACATACGTGACAAGGTCAATATGAGATATTCTCTACTGTAATGATGTACATTTATTTAATAAGCTTCATTCGATTTATGAATTTAAGACTTGTATTCCGTCACATATTTTTTTTAATAAATTCTTGTTAATTTAGCATTATTGCACAAATTAACGATGATAAATGAAGGGCTCAATGGGATTTACATTCATTTTACCATACACCCAGAATGACATATGCAAAAACAACTTTTATCTATATTCCACAGACATGTAAAACATCCACATTTCGTAATTTAAACAAGTGTTTTCGAAATATGTGCCGATTACGGAAAGAATATAAACTTTTGATCATCAACTTTTTGAAAAAAAATTGCCGAAAAGTATTTGGCACAAGAATGGAAAACCGTACATACAGAAAAATACCCAGGAATGGCACATTTATTAGCAACTGATGCAGAATTATTTTCCATTATGTTTAATTTTCCATTACGAATAAAATCTAAATTCTGTAGGCTACCTACATGTACGCCTGAGGAACATCATAACTTGCATGAAAACTGCCAAATGATTTCACGACTGCTGTACCAATATTGTGCAATAAGTTACGATAATGCCGACAATCTGGAAACCAGAAAGTAAATTTAATTCTGTTATTCGTATTATAACCCGTTATGCAAATTAGACAGGGCTGGCAAAATGCACATACTTGAACCAACAGGCGGATGTTAATGGTTGCAAATCCTGAAGCAATCAAAACAACAGGACAATTGGCCATCTTCGATTTCAGCAAATTAAGCTAATCAGTAAACAAATAGAAAATTAAATAATCTAATGCCAATAGAACAGTGGCAATCATCTTAAGCATCATTACCTGAAATTTGCTTTCAGAGGACAGATTAGCGTTGGAATTGCTGTAAATGGATAGCAATCCATTTGAAGCCTGTAAAACAAAATTAAAAATGGTTAAAAATGAAATTAATAAAATAATACAAATTACACGACGAATGTTGCAAACGTACCATTTTGGCCAAGCCATCAGATATGAAGCATACGAGTGCAATTGGAGTAACTCTCACAAGACAATATCCCAACATCCATGTCTGGAAAAATATTTCTTTGGCATCGACAAAAGCTGCCTTTAAACCAAAGCAGATTGCTATAGTTTGACTTGCAATGATCAACGTTAACGCTGGAGAAAACAGTACATTAGTTTTTGCGACAAGCTGACTAAGATTCACATGTCTTGCACGTAATGAACGAATGGTGTCTTCCCTGTTGGACTTCCAAAATCTTGGAGCTGTTGATGTCACATGCATCACTTTTGTGTTTATGTCATGAAAGGCACACTGGAATGCTTTGCATAATATGGTGCAACAGAACGGGTAAAAATTAAGAATGCAGCATTCCAAGATGGCCGTCAACGCCCGAAGAGCCAACCAAACAATCGCAATAGTTCTTGTGCTTTCATTAATGTCAGCAACATTGACATAACAGATGATAAACTCAAAACTGGCCACAAGAAGCAACAATATAAAAAACATCCTTCGAGCAAATTTGTAAATATGTTTGTCATAACGAAGCAACACATCGTTGACTGCCATCCATTCCATTATGTAAGGCTGCACCTGAGGTGATTTCATCAGCGAAATTATTATTATCACCATGGTGGTAAATCTTCCAGTATAAAAAGCAATCAGACTAACAGATTCGATATTAAGTCTGTAAACCATGGCACCGTCAACATATACCATGCTGATGCCAGATTCCAATAACATAATGAAGAAAATCAGTAATGGCTGAAAATATCCAAAAATCACTTTTCTGAAGCAAAATTCAGTGTTGTTCTGCACATGAAATATCCCAAGCCATCGTCCAATGGCGGCAAAGGGTGACAAAGCTTTGGTTATAACATTAGTCTTCTTTGGCCTGACTTTTGCACGAGAATTATACTGGAAAACTGAATACTTTCTAACATGTAAATGCATTAGTTACAGCCCGAATAAGTACCACTACAAAGCTAAAATGGGGCAAAAAATAAGCACAATGTATTCAAAATACAAACATGTGCATTCTCTGCAATGTGGCTTGATCGCCTTGGCCAAATACAAATTTGATGAAAAATTAATAAATAATGGATCAATAGGTTAGATGGAAACATCGTTTTGTTTGCTTTCTCTTTAGGCGGGTCCAAAATAAACATTTGTAAAATAATCAACAGGGAATGCCACTAATGATGAATATTGAGGTACATATTGGATTTTTGAATTTAATGAGTGCATTACATTGCATTTTTTTAAAAATAAATTACTGTTCGAACAATGTTTAACAAACTGCCTGATAAATACAGCGATAGCAGAGCATGCTATTTAGAAAAAATGAAAAAAATAGCCTAATTTGATTGTTGCGCCAACACTACGCCATATGTTATAACAATGCCAAGGATCTGAAATTAACATTGAAAACTTGCAACATTTTTATCCATAATTTCAAACTTACGAATACGAGGCAAAAACTGATATCCACCTGAATTAACAGGTTGTTGTTAATTGTGGCGAATCCCGAAGCCGTCATTATCAATGGGCAATTTGTCATCTTTGATGTCAACAAGTAAAGCTTAAGATAAATAAATTTGCTGAAATGTACTAAACATGCAAGCTTAAAAATGGAAATTTCATAAAATGAGGATAAATTTCTAACCTGGAATTTGCTTTCAGAGGACAGATTAAAGTTAGGTGCCCGATAGATGGATTGCAGTGCTCTGGATGACTAAAATAAGAAGTTTGTTAGAGAGTTAATAAATTAGATATTTCATTATCATATTTGGAAAATCTGCTCACATACCTTTTTGGTCAAGCTATCAGCCGTTACGCATATGACAGAGAGGTAAATAAAGCGGATAAATAAAATCCCCAGAATCCATATAATGGTTAGACTAGTGTTTGCTTTTAAATTATAGACATGAACGAAAAGCAATTTTAAACTAAAACACATTGATACGATCTGGCTGAGAATTATAAGCGTTAAAGCAGGTGAAAAAAGTTGATCGGTCTTAGCCACCAGGTCACAGAGCTTCTGGTAAGTGACCCTTAACCTCGAAAACATCACCTCCTTATCAGCTCTAGAAAAATCTGGATCCATTGATGCTATTAGTTGAAATTCTGTGCTAATGTCGACCACCCCCCACTCCAAAGCTTTGCAAAAAATTGCGAAAGAAAATAGGTGAAAGCTGATAATGCAGGATTCGATGACAGCAGTACAAGATCTCATCAAGTACCAAACACTGCAAATTTTAGAAGTGCTTGCAGCAATGTACTGCGAATTGGCAATGCAAACAAAAACTTCAAGCATGGCTACAATTAACACCATCAATCCCACCAACATTCGCCCAAAATTGCGAATTTGCATTCCATAAGATAGCAGCAGATTGTTAATATCGTTCCAATCCTGCATGTACTCACGCAATTGACGAGATTTGAAAACGGAAATTAAAATAAGCAAAATGACGTTGAGTCTCCCACAGTAAACTGCGACCATGGTGACCGACCGCATGTCGAACTTTTTTTCATTAGTTGAAGAAAAATCAAGCCAGACGATATTTAACAAGCTTTCTGATACCATGAAGGAAAAGACAAACAGGGGAATAAAATATCCAAAAAATGCATCTTGGCGAAAATTCTTCTTGTTTTCCAATGGTAGTCGTACAGAGAATATTCCGAGCCAGCGTCCAATGATGGTAAATGGAAATATGGCTTCGCTAATAACGTGCAACCGTCTAACTTGTGTCATTTCACGAGAATTTTTCGCTTACAACGGCTGGCCTCGATGGTTAGTTTGCATCGAACAAAATACGTGTTATCCAGAGGCAATTTTCGTGATGTTTAATTTGTTAAAATATAATGCATGGCAAGACATCAAATAGGCACTGGCTTTACCGCCCTCGACAAATAATAAACGACCTTATAATATTCGATGCAAACAGTTTTTTTAGGAAAATCGAATCGAATTCCCCATTGAAGTAAATAGCTATTTCGATTTGATCTTTGGAATGTCAGTTATAAATATGGATTTTGATCCCCACCCCATCTATAAGGTAATTTGTAAGTTGCATTTAGTATTCTTTAATGTGGTGTACTTAAAAATAATTGGAAAAAGATTTTTAATTTTTGATATTAGCGTTTTAAATATTCTCGTTTTTTGGCCCACCCAGTACAAGTAAATTGAATACGGTAATTCAAATGCAGATACAGTACATATGGTATATGTACTGTTTTATATGTACCCAACGAGTGAATAATTTATGCCATGTTTTCATGCCTTGATTAAAATATAAATTATTGATTAGCAATTATGTTAACGCCAAACTTGCATATTCATGTACATGTATACTCAGTAAATTCTGGATTGAAATCTCTACTAACAAATAGCACAACTATGACCATCACAAATACCAAACTTCACATATGAAAGCCAAGCAGCTGACATGTACATGTACATTTGTGCACATCTAATTTACTTAATGGAATAGCAAAACAAAGTTGCAAGGATACTGATGGAATGAAAATTAAGTGACTAAATTATTTTAAAAGGCAGTTTTCTGAGAACTGATGACATTAACAGAAAACTGCTCTTACGAATGCTGCATTATAATCACGCAATAGGTAATGCTAATTCCAAGGATCTAAAATAGAGAAGGTTAAACAACTGTGCAGAATGTTCATTTACCAAGAACCTCAAATCAAAAAAGGTGAAATTGATGCCTACCTGAATCAGCAATCGTAAGTTAATTCTCAAAATGCCCAAAATTGATAAATCCGCAGGACAGTTGATCATCTTGGACTTCAGCAAATAAAGCTAAAGAGAAACCAAACAACTCAATAAACTAAAAATAAAGTTTCGATGAAGAAAACATGTCAAATTCGTTAATTTTCACTACCTGAAACTTGCTTTCCGCAGTCAGTCTTGAGCAAGAAACCTTGTGAATGCTTTGCAATCCCATGGACGCCTGCAACAAAAAACGCTAGTTAAAATCAGTAAGAAACTGAGTATGAAAACCAATATGCCTACCTGTCTGGACATGTCATCAGCAGCAAAGCACATGACCATGATCAAAGTTAGGCGAATGCTCAACATGGCCATCATCCATATCTGAGCAAAGATTACATCTTGGTTCACTCCGAAATTATTGGGTAACACAAGCGATTTCAAATCAAAACACATTCTTGAAGTCTGGTGTGGGATGATTAAGGTTAAAGCGGGTGAAAACAGCTTGCCAGCCTCAGAAGCCAGCTCAGTCAGTTTCTGGTGTTTCTCCCTTAACTCACGAAGAACTGTTTCTTGATGATATTTCCCAAAACTAGATGCTGAAGATGTCGCATTTTCTAGCTTGGCGTTGATCTCTTTAAAGCCAAGCTCCAAGGCCTTGCAAATTACAGCGCAAGTAAACGGGGGAAAAGCTGAGATGCAACTTTCGGTGACACAAGTAAAAACTCGAAGAGCATACCAAGCCATTACAACACTTTTAGTTCTGTCCTTGATGGCTGAAGAATTAACGTAGGAAATAAGAGTCACGAACATGCTAGAAAGGAACATCATCAGGAAAAACAACAGTCGCGAAAACTTGCAGATCTGCTTTTCGTGAGGAAGCAACAAATAATTAACGTCTTCCCATTTCTTCAAAAAAGACCGAAAATGACGAGTTTTGAAAAAGGAAATTATAACGACTATGAGCGCTACGAGCCTGCCTACGAGAATCGTGAAGATGGCCAAATAACTGAACAGTATATTATTCCCAAAGAAGCGTATATAGTCGAAAAACGCCAAACTCAATATCAATTCTGTGGTCATGATTGCCAAAACAAGCAAGTGTCGAAAATGGTCAAAGAAGGCATTGCTGAGGCAACTTTCATGGATAGTTTTCTCCTTGATGTCGTTTGAGAATGGAGGCTCAAATCCAGGCATAATGCCGAATAATCTCCCAACTGCCACAAAAGGATATAATGCTTTTCGGAATACATTAACCTGACCAATTTGGGTCATTTTTGGAGGATTTCCTGGGAAAATTGAGGAATTTTTCGGAACGAAATATGTCGGTTATTATTTGGGTTTTCGCAGTACTTTATCAAGTGAAGATGGAGTAGTGTGGCTTGATCTTAGCATAGAATTTCCAGCAAAGAATGGAATGACACGCATTTAAATATTACCCTACGAAAATTACCAACTAATGACCGTTTTTGCGAATTTTATATTGAATTATAACCGTCAAACAATGTACAAAAGTCGAACCAAATAACAGGCTTCGGTTTCAAGTCTCATCCAACATAATTTAGTTTGTCAAGCTCAATTTTTATTTTCCCCTTATTGTGTAATGGGTAACATCTTATTAAACAATATAAAGAAAGTAATTCAATGTACACTGAATCGATGTTTGACCCATACATGCAAATGGAATCAATAAAATAGGATATCGACTGATGGGATGGGCTGGTTATGATCC
The DNA here is from genome assembly GCA_034687865.1 of Kryphioiulus occultus. Classification (NCBI taxonomy): domain Eukaryota; kingdom Metazoa; phylum Arthropoda; class Diplopoda; order Julida; family Julidae; genus Kryphioiulus; species Kryphioiulus occultus. Next base: position 82,094 of record JAQGAF010000016.1, on the reverse strand, counting down.
AAAAGTTATATTATAGCTAGTTATTATATAAATGTTATGATGTCAGGTAAACAAAGGTTGAAATAATATAGAATGTAGTGCAATATAATCCTATTTGTAATTATAAGTGCAATGCGAAACTGGTTATAAAGAATAAAATTTCGCTCAATCAATTTACCATTTTCTTAGAGAAGAGCGCAACTTCTTTTAAGATCTAGAAAGTACCATTGCCCAAAATTAACTTGCTATACATGTATAGCAGTTATGATGCCGAACAAAAGAAAATAATTGGAAAATAATTGGAATAATGACGATAATTGGAATAATGGCGAAAACAGTCTATTTTGATTGCTGCACCAACACTACGCAATATGTCAGAATAACGCCAAGGATCTAAAATTAGGATTTAAAAATTACATCCATTATTATAGTTTAAAAGTTAACAAATCGATTCGAAAACTAGTATCTACCTGCATTAACAAGTGGTTGTTAATTGTTGCGAATCCCGAAGCCGTCAGTATCACTGGGCAGCTGGTCATCTTTGATGTCAACAAATAAAGCTTACAACGAAATAAACAAATAAGAATTTATTATATATGTATATATATATATGCTTACAAATGGAAATTTCACAAAAAAGGATGTAATTTCTGTACCTGGAACCTGCTCTCAGAGGATAGATTAAAGTTCGATGCCCGATATATGGACTGTAGTGCTTTTGATGACTGAAATAAGAAATTTGTTAGAGGTTATTCATGTAAATTTGGAAAATCTGCTCAATTACCTTTTTGGTCAAGGCATCAGCAGCCATGCAAATGACTGCAAGGAAGATAAAACGAATAGCAAAAATCCCCAAAATCCACATCATGGAAAGACTTGTGCTTGATTTTCCAACATAGACATCAACGAAAATCAATTTTAAACTAAAACACATTGCGATGGTCTGGTTCGCAATTAGTAGCGATAAAGCTGGTGAAAAAAGTTGATCGGTCTTAGCCACCAGGTCACAGAGCTTCTGATAACTGACCCTTAACCTCGAAAACATGGCCGCCTTATCAGCTGTAGAAAAATCTGGATCCACTGAGGCCATTTGCTGAAGTTCGTTGGTAATATCGACCACCCCCCACTCCAAAGCTTTGCAAATAATTGCGTAAGAAAACAGATGAAAGCTGACAATGCAGGATTCGATAACAGCAGTACAAGATCTCATGAAGTACCAAACAATGCCAACTCGAGAAGTGCTTGCAGTAATGTAATTGGAATTGGCAATACAAACAGAAACTTCATACAAAGCTACGAGCAACGCCATCAATCCCACCATCATTCTTGCAAAACAACGAATTGGCATTCTATATGGCAGCAATAGATTGTTGATATCGTCCCACTCCAGCATGTAGTCATGTAATTGATGAGATTTTAAAAAAGAAATTAGAATAAGCAAAATAACCGTGAGCCTCCCAGAGTAAACTGCGATCATAGTGACTGACTGCATGTCGAGTTTTTGCTCATAAATTGATGAAAAATCAAGAGAGACGAAATTAAGCACAATTTCTGAGACCAGAAACGAAAATACAAGCACGGGCAGAAAATATCCGAAAAATGCATTTTGGCGAAAATTCTGCTTGTTTTCCAATGGCAGTCGCACAGAAAATATTCCGAACCAGCGTCCAATGATGGACAAATGAAGTAGGGCATCGCTAATGACATTCAACTTTTTAACCTCGGTAACATGTGCCTTATCAATAGAATTTTTCGTGAAAAACGAACAATTTAGATTTTGAAAATGCATCTTTGGTCACAATGGGTATTTCTCATCGAACAAAATGTGCGCTGTCCAGTGCAGACGTACTGTCATGATAACAAATTTCATTTGTTAAAATACAATGCATGTCCTGACATCAAACTAAACAGTCACTGGCTTTAACGCCTTTGACAAATAAGCGACCATACAATAAACGATGTAAACAGTTTTTAGTGGAAAATTGGGACTAGAGGCCTTCTTCACTTATACTCCTCCCGATGTTAGCAATTTTAATCTACATGTACCGTAATCTGAATTATTAAAATAATTGGACAAATATGCCCAAGCATACAATGTTTTCTACATCGATAAATAAGTTTTGCCAGTGAGTACAACATCGTCCATTAAGCAAACATTGTTTTAATGTAGTACTTGCATACACATGTAAATTCTGTCATGAAAGCTCTGAGAGTGGGACGTGGCAAGTAGCACAACTTTGATCTGCCAATATGCAAAAGTCAAGATATGAAAAAATTGCTTCTAACAGCTGGCAAGTACAATTGTGCACGACTAATTTTCTAAGTGGAAAGGCGAAATAAAGTAGCAAAGGGAAAAATTATTCCAAAACAGCTTTCTGGTGCTTTCACGAATTCTGCACCATAATCACACAGTAGGTTACGATAATTCCAACTATCTAAAATAGATAATGTATAACAGCTGTGCAGTCCAGTCATGTTTAACATTAAGCTAGTCCAATATCTATGAATGTACAAGAAAGGTGAAATAAGAGCCTATACCTGAACCAACAACCTGAAGTTAATTCTGACAATTCCTGAAGCAGTCAAAACCACAGGGCAGTTGGTCATCTTCGACTTCAGCAAATACAGCTGCAATGAAAACAGACAACTCAACTTTCATTGAAGAACACATGTAAAATTAGTTAATCTCCCCTACCTGAAACTTGCTTTCAGCAGTCAGTCTTGAGCAATTAACCTTGTGAATGCATTCCAATCCCATGGTCGCCTGCAACAACAAAAATTTCGTTAAAATCTAAACAGGAAACTGAATCTGAAAACAATGTGGCTACCTGTTTGGACATGCCATCAGAGGCCAAGCACATGACCACGATCAAAGTAAGACGAATGCTGAGTATGGCCAACGACCACATCTGCATAACTATTACAGGTTGCATCGCTCCGCTGTTGTAGGTAACTACAATTACTTTCAAATCAAAACACATTCTTGTGGTAAGGTGTAGGATGATTAACGTTAAAGAGGGTGAAACTAGCTTGCCAGCCTCAGAAACCAGCTCAGTCAGTTTCTTGTGCCTCTCTCTCAGCCCACGAAGTAATGTTTCTTGATGATATTTTCCAAAACCAGATGCATGGGATGACACATTTTGTAGCTTGGTGTTGATCTCTTTAAAGCCATGCTCCAATGCCTTGCAAATTACAGCACCAGTAAACGGGTAGAAAGCTGCGATGTAAATTTCGGAGACAGCAGTAAAAACTCGAATTGCATACCAAGCCATTGGAACCATTTTTGTTCTGTCTTTGATGTATGATGTATTAGCGTAGCAAATAAGAGTCTCAAACATGCAAGCAAGAAACATCATCAACAAAAACACCAGTCGCGAAAACTTGCAGATCTGCTTTTCGTGAGGAAGCAACAAATAGTTGACGTCTTCCCATTTATGCAAAAATGGCCGAAAATGACGAGTTCTGAAAAATGATATTATGACGACTGTAAACGCCACGAACCTACTTAGGAAAATCGTCAAAGAAGTCGCATAGCTGACGAGCATTTTATGCCCAGTAGGTGGTGTAAAATCGGTAAAAACCAAATTCAATGCCAATTCGGTAACCATGATTGACAAAATAAGCAAGGGTCGAAAATAGTCAAAAACCGCATTTCTGAAGCAATTTTCATCGTTAGTTTTCTCCTTGATGTCGTTTGCGAATGAAGAATCAAATACAGGCACAATGCCGAATAATCTCCCAATGGCCACTAAAGGCAACAATGCTTTGCGAATTACATTAAACTGATCAATTTGGGCCATTTTTGGAGGATTTTCTGGGAAAACGAAGTAATTTTTCGAAACAAAATAAATTGGTGTAGTTTGAATTTTCGCAACGCTTTATCAGGTGAAAATGGAGGTTGGCAACGAGTGCTGTTTGTTCTAAATCAATCCGTAGCATCGAATTTCCAGCAAAGAATGGATTACGAGTTTAAATTTCATCCTACAAAAATTATCAATAAATGAACGTTTTTTTTGGGAATTTTATACGTAATGATATCCGCCAAACAATGAAAAAAGGTCGGACCAAATACCAGGCTTCGGTGAAGAAGTATCCAATGTAGCTTGTCAAGCTTAATTTTACTTTTCTTTTCATTGTGTAATGGATAACATCTTATTAACTAACATACAGAACGTAATGCAATGTAGACTGAATCGATGTTTGACCATAATTGGAATTAATAAAAAAGGATATCGATCGATGTGATAGGATGGTTGTGATCCAAATGAGATACATGTAGCCTTTTAATAAAATTTGGGAGATCAAGTTAACAAAGGTTGAAATAAATAATAAAAAGTGCAATATAATCCCATTTGCGATAATAATGTGATGCGAAACCGGTTATAAAGAATGAACTTTCGCTATGTAAATTCGGTGTTCTGAATACTGTACATTCCTGAGAAGAGATCTGCATTTAAGAGTTAGCAAAACAAATTGCAGAAACTAATTAATTTTCTAAGTGGAATAACTTAGCCAGTTGCTGATACGTGTATAATGGAGATGAAAGTAAAGTGACCGAAATATTGCAAATCAGTTTTCTAAACTACTTTTACGAATTCTGCACTATTATCACATAATAAGTTATGACAATTCCAAAGATCTAAAACGGAGAAAGTACAATAGCGCTGCAGTCAAGTTAGTGAAGTAATTGTTGACAGGAATAATAATTTGACAGGGTGGGGCAGAAAAGTGTAAAATCATTCCATTTGAGATAATGAAAGTTAGGCGAAACGGGTTGCAAAGGATTATCTTTCACCACACATTCATTTACCGGTATTCCTATATAATATCTGGGTATTCAGGGGAATAGTTTGTGAAAAACGAAAAAACTACAGCTGGAATATGCATTATAGGACACAAATACATCATTATACGCCACTACATTAGAACTTAAAAATTGAAAAAACTAAGCAATGTGTTCTTCAACGGATAAATATTCAGACATTAATTTAAGATTGTTTTAATGCAATACTTGCCTAAAAGTCTTCAAATGGATTTTGAAGACTTCAAAGGGATTCATAGGAATTAGATACGTGTAGCTAGATTATATTACTTTTAACCACGTTTAAAGTAAGATATTATTTGAAAAAGTAATCCAACTTAATATAAATCCACAAGTACATATACATTGTATACTACAGGAAGAGTTAAAAGTTAGCAAGTACAATTAATCAAACTGAGCACTGACAAAATTACTCGGAAGCTGGATTGACGAATGCTGCACAATTAGCAGACAATAGGTGATTGTAATTCCAACGATCTAAAATAGAGAAGGTTGCACAGCTAGCAGTCAAGCATTGTTCACAATTTAAAAAAGGCGAAATTGGAGCCTACCTGAACCAACAATCGAAAGTCAATTCTTACAATTCCCGAAGCTGTTAACGCCGCTGGAGAGTTGGCAATCTTGGACTTCATCAAATAAAGCTGAATAGAATACAAGGAACTCAACGTTCATTGAAGAACACGTGACAAATTCGCTAATCTCCCCTACCTGAAAGTTGCTTTCAGCAGTCAGTCTTGAGTAAGGATCGTTGATTATAAATTGTAATCCCCTTGACGCCTGTACAAACAAAAATGTCGTTAAAATCTGAGCAGGAATCTGGGTCTGCAAAACAACGTGAATACCTGTTTGGACATGCCATCAGCAGCCAAGCACATGGTCGCAATCAAAGTAAGGCGAATGATGAACAAGGCCAACAACGACATCTGCATCGCTCCGATTTTGTTGGCAACTACAATAACTTTCAAATCAAAACACATTCTCGTAGCCTGGTGAAGGATGATTAACGTTAAAGAGGGTGAAGCCAGCTTGCCAGCCTCCAAAACCAGCTCAGTCAGTTTCTTGTGCCTCTCCCTCAGCCCACGAAGTACTGTCTCTTGATCATATTTCCCAAAACCAGATGCTGCAGATGTGACGTGTTGTAGCTTGGTGTTGATCTCTTGAAAGCCATGTTCCAATGCCTTGCAGATTACAGCGCAAGTAAAGGAATAGAAAGCTGCGATGCAAATTTCGCAGACAGCAGTGAAAACTCGAAAAGCATACCAAGCCATTGGAACCATTTTTGTTCTGTCTTCCATGTATGATGTATTAATGTCGCAAACTACAGCCTCGAAGATGCACGTGAGAAACAACATCAGCAAAAACATCAGTCGCGAAAACTTGCAGATCTGCTTTTCGTGAGGAAGTAACAAATAGTTGACGCGTTCCCATTTCTCCAAAAATGGCCGAAAATGACGAGATTTGAAAAAGGAAATTATGACGACTATAAACGCCACGAGCCTTCCTAGAAGAATCGACAACACGTTCGCATACCAGATGAGCTTTTTAAGCCCAAAAGGTGGAGCAGTGCCGACAATCGCCAAATACAACGCCAATTCGGTGGCAATTATTGCCAAAATAAGCAAGGATCGAAAATAGTCAAAAACATTTTTCAGGTAACTTTTATCGCCAGCTTTTTCCTTGATGTCGTTTGCGAATGAGGAATCAAATACGGGTAAAATGCCGAGTATTCTCCCAACAGCAACGAAAGGCCCCAATGCTTTGCCGATGACATTCATCTGACCATTTTGGGCCATTCTGGGAGGATTTTCTGGGAAAACGAAATTTCTCGAATAATACATGGGTAACAATTTGGATTTTCGCAGCTGCTTCAGCAGAAGAAAACGGCAGACAGCAGCGTTTGCAGGTTGTTATAAACCAATTCATAGCATACAATTTAAGGAAAAATATAATGGATTTGCATGAATGCATTGAAATATCATCTGGCAAAAGTTACTAATAAATTCATTCTTGAAGGTTGCATTCAGGCTGGATGGTTATCCGTCAAAAATAATCAACAAAGGTCGGGCTACATTACATTATAAGCTTCAGTTTCCAAAAGCATCCAATGCAGTTTTACAAGTTTTCTTTTCCTCTCATTGTGCAAGAATTGAATACCGTAATTTAACCGTATATTATCATATACATTCTAAATAATACACGAGGTGTACACATGTAAACTGAATAGATGTTGATCCATTAGGAATCAATAAAACAGAAAACGCCTCTTCAGAATTGGGGTGATTAGATAAATGCTTTGAGGAAAAGTACATATAAGATGATGATGAAATAAATAAGAGAAAGGTGTAACATCATCCCATTTGAGATACGGAAAGTGACTCGAAACGGGTTACAAATGATTATCTTTCACCACATGAGAAATGTTTGTGAAAAATGAACAAATTACAACTGGAAAATTCATTGTCGGACACAAACACGTCATTATTCGTCAATACATTAGAGCTTACAAATTGAAAAACTATGCAATGTTTTCCTCGACGATTAAATATTCAATCATTAATTTAAGATTTTAGTGCAATACTTGCATACAAATTTTGACTTCCAAGGGATTAGATATATGTAGAATTAACAAGTAACACAACTAGATTATATTAACTTTAACCACGTTTAAAGTAGGATATTTGAAAAAGGAATCTAACGCAATATTAATCTACACATACAGTACATTGTAAACTAAAAGTATAGTGAATAGCTAACAAATACATTCAAACACATTATTAAATTATGCAACAAATTAAATTATTCCAAACCAATTTTCTGAGCACTGATAACATTACAAGGAAGCTGTTTTCACGAAATCTGCACAATTATCACACAATAGGTGATGACAATTCCAAAGATCTAAAATAGAGAATATTGAACAGCTGGACAGTCAAGTGTTGTTCACAAACGAATATTCAATTGTTATGAGTTCTAACTTAAAAAAGACGAAATTGGAGCGTACCTGAATAAACAATTTGAAGTCAATTATCACAATTCCCGAAGCTGTCAAAGCAATAGGGCAGTTGGTAAGCTTGGACTTCAACAAATAAACCTGAATAGAACCAAAATAACTCAACGTTAATGGAAGAACACGTGAAAAATTCGTCAATCTACCCGTACCTGAAACTTGCTTTCAGCAGTCAGTCTTGAGCAAGAAACGTTGTGTATGAATTGTAATCCTCTTGTCGCCTGTAACAACAAAAATGTTGTCAAAATCTGAGCAGGAATCTGGGTCTGCAAAACAATGTGAAAACCTGTTTGGACATGCCATCAGCAGCCAAGCACATGGCCAGCATCAAAGTAATGCGAATGCTGAACATGGCCATTATCCATATCTGATTAAGCATTGCATGTTGTATCGCTCCAGTTTTGGTGGGTAGCGCAATCATTTTCAAATCAAAACACATTCTTGTAGTCAAGAGTAGAATGATTACTGTTAAAGAAGGTGAAACAAGCTTGCCAGCCTCCGAAACCAACTCAGTCAGTTTCTTGTGCTTCTCTCTCAGCCCACGAAGTACTGTCTCTTGATCATATTTCCCAAAACCATGTGCAGATGTCACATTTTGTAGCTTGGCGAGGATCTCTTTAAAGCCATGCTCCAAGGCCTTGCAAATTACAGCGCAAATAAACGGGTAGAAAGTTGTGATGCAAATTTCGGAGAAAGCAGTAAAAACTCGAAGAGCATACCACGCCATTGGAGCACTTTTAGTTCTGTCCTTGATGTATGAAGAATTAACGTAGCAAATAAGAGCCTCAAACATGCAAGAAAGCAATATCATCAGCAAAAACACCAGTCGCGAGAACTTGCAAATCTGCTTTTCGTGAGGAAGTAACAAATAGTTGACCTCTTCCCATTTCTCCAAAAATGGCCGAAAACGACGAGATTTGAAAAAGGAAATTATGACGACTATAAACGCCACGACCCTACCTAGGAGAATCGTGAAGAAGTTCATATAACCGACGAGTATATTATTCTCAATAAATTGTGTAAGGTCGGTAAATGCCAAATTCAATATCATTTCGGTGAACATGATTGTCAAAATAAGCAAGGATCGAAAATAGTCAATAATATTTCTCATGCAACTTTTATCGCCACCTTTGCGAAAGCGGAATCAAATATAGGTACAATGCCGAATACTCTCCCAACGGCAACGAAAGGCCCCAAAGCTTTGCCGATGACATTCAACCGACCATTACGGGCCATTCTGTGAGGAATTTCTGGGAAATCGGAATTTCTCGAATAATACATGTGTGACAATTTGAATTTTCGCAGATGTTACATCAGAAGAAGAAATGGTAGGGAGCAGCATGTGTAGCTTGTTTTAAACCAATTCGTGGCATACAATTTACGGGGAAAATGGAATGGATTTGTTATTGAATGTATTGAAATATCATCTAAAAAAGTTACTAATAAACCCTCGTTTTTTGTGTAATTTATTCATTCTTTCAAGTTGCATTCGGATTGGATGGTTATCCGCCAAAACTAATCAACAAAGGTCTGGCTACATTATATTATAAGATTTAGTTTCTTGAAGCATCCAATGCAGTTTTAAAATTTTAAGTTTTGCTCTTATTGTGCAAGAATTTAATACCGTAAATGTAAATTGACAATACATTATCATATACATTCTAAATAATATGTGAGGCGTACACATGTAAACTGAATAGATGTTTGATACATTAGGAATCAATAAAACAGAAAACGACGCTGCATGACATGTAGCTATTATGTAGCTATTATCCCATGTAGTTGAATTGAATTGAATATTAGATAAAAGCTTGGAGGGAAAGGTGCATGTAAGATGATGAAGATGATGAAATAAATAAGAGACGAGCGTAACATCATCCCATTTGAGATAATGAAAGTGATGCGAAACGGGTTACAAAGGATTATCTTTCACCACATGAGAATTGTTTGTGAGAAATGAACCAATTACAGCTGGAAAATTCCTTATAGGACACAAATACATCATTATACGTCAATACATGAGAACTTACAAGTTGAAAAACTAAGCAATGTTTTCTTCAACAGATAAATATTCAAATATTAATTTAAGATTGTTTTAATATATAGAGTAAACTTGTAGAAGAGTCTTCAAATGGATTTTGAAGACTACAAAGGGATTCACCGGGATTCGATACGTGTCGAATTAACGAGTTACACAACTAGATTATCTTAATTTTAACCACTTTTAAAGTAAGATATTATTTGAAAAAGAAATCTAACTTAATATTACTCCACGTGTACATATACATTGCATACTACACGTGGAGTGAATAGCTAGCAAGTACAATTAAGCAAATAGTTAAATTATTAAATTATGTAATAAAATTTAATTATTCCAAACTGTTCTGCACAATTATCGCCCAATAGGTGATGATAATTCCAAAGATCTAAAATGGTTGAACAGCTGGCAGTCAAGCATTGTTAACTTTAAAATTGTTCAATTTGAAAAATGTGAAATTGGAGCCTACCTGAACCAACAATCTAAAGTCAATTCTCACAATTCCCGAAGCTGTTAATGCTGCAGGGCAGTTGATAAGCTTGGACTTCAACAAATAAAGCTGAATAGAACCCAAACAACTGAGCGTTAATTGAAGAACACATACAAAATTTGAAAATCTACCCTACCTGAAACTTGCTTTCAGCAGTCAGTCTTGAGCAAGAAACCTTGTGAATGTATTTCAAGCCCCTTGTCGCCTAGAACAACAAAAATTGTTGTAAATTTTAAGCAGGAAACTGGGTTTGCAAAACAATGTGGATACCTGTCTGGACATCCCAACAGCGGCCAAGCATATGACCACGATCAAAGTAAGGCGAATGCTGACCATGGTCATTATCCATATCTTGGCACGCATTTCTTGCCGTATCGCTCCGAGTTGTTTTACTAAAACCATTGCTTTCAAATCAAAACACATTCTTGTAGTCTGGATTATGATTAACGCTAACAAGGGTGAAAGCAGCTTGCCAGCCTCCAAAGCCAGCTCAGTCAATTTCTTGTGCCTCTCCCTCAACCCACGAAGTACTGTCTCTTGATCATATTTTCCAAAACCAGATGCTGGGGATATAACATTTTCTAGCTTGACGTTGATCTCTTTAAAGCCATGTTCCAAGGCCTTGCAAATTACAGCGCAAGTAAACGGGTAGAAAGCTGCGATGCAAATTTCGGAGACAGCAGTAAAAATTCGAAGAGCATACCTAGCCATTGAAACACTTTTAGTTATGTCTTTGATGCAGAGAAGAGCCTCGAACAAGCCAACAAGAATCATCATCAGCAAAAACATCAGTCGCGAAAACTTGCAGATCTGCTTTTCGTGAGGAAGCAACAAATAGTTGACGTCTTCCCATTTCTCCAAAAATAGCCGAAAATTGCGAGATTTAGCAAAGTAATTTATGACGACTGTAAACACCACGAGCCTACCTAGAATAATCGATAATAAGTTCGCATACCAGAGGAGTATTTTCTGCCCAAATGGTGGTGTAATGTATTCTTCAATCACCAAATACAACGACAAATCGGTGACAATGATTGCCAAAATAAGCAAGAAACGAAAATAGTGAAAAACATTTCTCAGGCAACTTTTATTGCCAGATTTCCCCTTGATGTTGTTTGTGAATGTGGAATCAAATATTCTCCCAACTGCAACGAATGGCCCCAATGCTTTGCCGATGACATCCATCTGACCATTACGGGCCATTCTGGGAGGATTTTCTGGGAAAACGTAATTTCTCGAATAATACATTGGTAACATTTTGGATTTTCGCAGCTGCTTCATCAGAAGAAAATGGCAGACAGCAGCGTTTGCAGGTTGTTATAAACCAATTCATAGCATACAATTTACGGGAAAGATATAATGGATATGCACCGACTCATTAAAATATCATCTAATAAAAGTTACTAATAAGCTATCGTTTTTTGCGTAATTTATTCATTATTGCAAGTTGCATTCGGACTACATGGTTATCCGGCAAAATAATCAACAAAGGTCGGGTTCCATTACATTATAAGATTCAGTTTCTAGAAGCATCCAATGCACTTTTAGAAGTATTCTTTTCCACTCATTGTGCAAGAATTGAATACAGTAAATGTAAATTGACAATATCACATACATTCTAAATAATATGCGAGGTGCACACAAGTAAATTGAATAGATGTTTGATCCATAATCGGAATCAATATGATAATTGCGTTGTGAGACCAGGTAAATAGATATCGAAATAACGAAAAAAAATTGTCCAAGATAATGTCAACTGTGGTATTAAAAGTGATGTTAAACTGGTTATAAAGAATTAACTTTCAACGCACGGTAATTGAGGCAACTAGGGAGCTTAACCAGGGTGGCAAACAATTCAAAGTTTTGACATTTAGGACTTTTTAGGACATGTTTGAAGAAACCTATAGAACTACAGTATTTTAGGACTTTTGGAGAAAAAATTAAATAATTAAGGATTATTTTAGAATTTTTTCAATCCCTTGCAATTTTTAGAATTCTGCATTTCAATCTTAATTCATCCTTATGTTACAATACAATATTAAAAGAACAAAGTGGGATCAAACATCACCTGTACCAACTTAAAAGCTGTCACCATTTTCCGTAGTTCCTGTAGTCTGACAACACAATATTCAGGGCGTTTTTTATTACTTTTTTGAATATTTAGAATTTTTTGGATCATTTAGAACTATATTTTTTAGTACATTTTAGGTTGGTTGCCACCCTGATAGCATACTGCATTGGATTACCGCTGCATCATTACAATACAAAAACTCACGACGATGCCCAAAATCTGAAATAAGAAACATTCTTTTACAGTATGTCTTCAATAAACCCCAATGAATTTTAAGAAGAATTTGCATTAATTTAATTTTACCTGCACCAGCAAGCTACCGTCTACAACCAAGTATCCTGAAACAGTCAATGCCACTGGAATGCAGACCATCTCTGACTCAATCATGTAAAGCTGCAAGAAATGAAAAGGGTTGAAAACGTTGCAATGAAAACAAACATAAAACTATTATTGTTATACAAAACAAATGTTATAGCTGTTTACCTGAAATTTACTCTCATTGTTAAGCATGGCGTTGGGAGCATCGTAGATAGATTGCAAACAGCTTGAAGCCTGGTAGAGGAAAAGATTGACACTTTACAAAAAAATTCAAATGCAAAACCCCTGTTCATAATTTTCTTACCTCTTTGGTCAAGCTTCTAGCAGTGAAGGACAAGACTGCAATAATTGCAAACCGAGCACAGATAATTCCGAGTACCAATATCTGGGCTTTCACTGCAACAACAGCGCTCCAATGATTTTCAGTCAAAACAGCACATGAATCAAAACACAGGGAAATAACCTGACTAACTGTGACTAAGGTCAAACAAGGGGAGAAGAAATGCCCAGTCTGTAAAACCAGATCAGATAGCTTTTGGTGTGTTTTTCTAAACATACGAAATTTACTTTCTTGGTCAGATTTCTCTGGAGCAAGCTCCTGGAGCAGCTTCTGGTTGCAGTCTTGAAAAGCAAGCCTCAATGCTTCACAAAACACAGCACAAGAGAATGGAAAATAGCAGGTGATATAGAATTCCAGAAATACAGTAACAGCTCTTATTAAAATCCACATTGTTTCAATGTCTTCATGCAAATACATAGAGCTAAAGCAAATGGCGATTACAAAGAAGCAGACAAGACAAACCAGAAACGCAAATAACTTTTTTGCAAAAATCTTCAATTGCTTCTCAAAAGGCAGCAGCATGGAGTCGAAATTTTTCCATTCCAAAAGGTAAGGGTGAAGATCCTTGGACTTCTTCAACGAAATAGCCAAAATTAGTACGCTTATGCTTCGGCCTAAATAAGCCGAGAACCAAGTAAGCGTTTTAAAGTTGAGATTGATATCAGCCAAAGCTTTGTAATCAACATAAATTATGCTTAAGGTCGACTCCAAGAGCATTATAGTTATGATGAAAACTGATGTGGAAACCCCGAAGAAGGCATTGCAGGGGCCATTTTCATTGATACCTGACAGTACAGTCCCATAGGGAACTACCCCACAGAACTTTCCAACAACAAGAAATGGCCACAATAACCTGGTAATTATATTTTGATGGTCAACAGCATCAATGAAATAAGCTGGATTTGAGAGCTTTTCCGGAAATGCATAATTTACTGTGAAATACATGTCAAATGCTAGATAAACTACGACTACTGAATCTGAGTTTGACTTGATCAGCTTGCAATTGCAACCAAAATACCATGTAAGCTGTATTCTACTTTGGGGCATCTATGGTCTATCTTGGGGATGTGAAATGTAATTTTATACCATAGAATTTAATATTATCTGCAATACTGAACAATAGAGATGTAACCTATGATTTCGCTAATTGTTATCCTCTGAAAGCCTTGGAAATAATTTTTATCAATATTCCACATGCACTTGGAATTTGCCGTGCAATCATGTTTCATATATGTCACAAGTATTAAATTGGCACAAAGTTTGTAAGCTACAATACATTAACTGATAATAGAATGGATGGTTCAAATATAAATGTCATTAGAGGAAGTTGAACAATCAATTTGCCAATATGTACTTGGCAACAATCGTATTACTTCGCCACAAAAGAAAGATGTCGAACAAAGCTACACATAAATTTCATGCACAATTATAAAAGAATTTTGACTTCTTTTACATGTCTACTTCTCTAGATAGTATTCTACAATCATTTGTTTTGACAAGGTGGTGGGGTGGCATAAAAAGTTGAAATGTTTTTTAAATGTATTATATATGGCGTGTTGCATATTATGGCGCTTTTTCTTCCTCGAAATAAAAATAAAAATTTTACTATACATAAAAAATATAAGACTTTTGGTGGAATAGTTTTATGCAACAAAGCAGCAATCGGTAGCAATTAAACGTCTTGAGAATCTCATGACAACACCACGATTTTATTGACATTGCCATAACAATAGATTTGTATGCACCAAAATTATTTAACGAGAGAAACTTTAAAATCGGTGCATGTCACAAGCCAATTAATTAAGTGCATAGCCAAAATAATTGAAAATCTCGGCTGCACTACAGGATATGCCCTGCTCCAGCAAGAAAGAGTAAGTGAGCTTCTCCTAAAGACTCGTCAGCTGGCAGTGATTGCCTGCTATTAGGGGCAGTTTTTAGGTGAGTTTTTAGGCAGTTTTTAGGTGAGTTTAGGTTAGGATTGGTTATGGTAGGATACGTTATGTTAGGATAAACAAATAAATGAGAAAAAAATGAAATATAAAAAGGAAAATTGCGATAGCTAGAACATGTCATTATTGTCTACTTGACAATTAGGGCATATTCTGTAGGCTATCAAAAGATCTCAAATGTTAAATAACACCAGAATTGGGCAGAAATTCGTGCCAACATGACATTAGGCACATTTTATAACAGCTATAACAAGGAATTCGTGTAACAATATACCGGATTAATGTGGTTCATCCTAAAGGGTTCAAACAATAAAGGGGAAAGGGGATTAATAATTCACAAACTAGACATAATTATGTGGATACAGACGGTATTGCAATTTTAAGCAAATGACATTTGATCTAAGGTAAATAACATACTGAGATTAATAACAAAATCAAAAGTTATCATACCAATTTATATTGTGCTTTATCGAATATGGTGCACCTCACAGCAAAGTTAAATCGCTCAAATGTTAAAATATATGTACATGTATTGCTGTGGTTTTTACTTAACCGTTAAACAAGTACAAGGATAAAGCATAAGGAAAATACAACTATCTTTGCTGCATTTGTGCATCACATCATCATCATATCGCATTACCCTGAGGGTGAATATATTTTGCCATTAGTTTCGATTTAAGGAGTTTGTACCATATGTAGGGTTACAGGAAATAGGACAATAACAAACAAATCTGAGTCAAACTAAAGGCATCTATCGAATGCTCAAGGATTTCACGAACAATGATTTATTAGAAAGTTTTACATCGCCAGTGTTATAATTACACCAAGCATCAGTTTGCAACGCTAGAAATAATAATAATAATAACGCATCAGATCGAGCATATAGTTAAAATTAAGAATAATATATGCAAGCAAAAAGACTGAACAACTAGCGACAACATTAAAAGGTAATTGCTGAATTTGATTGAACAGTCACACATCCTTGATTTCCAAAACTTTTTAATAGCGGTTCCCCTCTGAATCCGCTAATATAAATAAGTTGAGTCAAGCTTTCCTAAAAAAAAGAAAAAAAAATTCAAACACAACAACAAATCAACGTGCACAAAAATATACTCAATCCTTAATGCTTACCACCAAATCTTGCGATGTAGCCAATTATTTGACATCTTCATTAGCAAATTTTCAAACAAGCAACTTAAAATGCTGCTTATTAACATCATGGTTGAATAAAATGGTTGAATGTGTTTAAGGGGAAAAATACATCGCAAAAACAATATATAATCTCAATGTTCCAAGCAAACGATAAGTACGGAAAAATCGTATTCATCGATTTTGCAGCATCAACAAAGCTGGCATAGCTCTGCAAATAATGCTTGACTTTGTTAGGTGAAGTGCATGAGCTTTCCGTTAAATCCAGAGAAGCTTGGTTAAAATAGCTCTGGAGTGAATGTGATAAAATTATAACAAAACACATTTGACAAATTTTGGAAGTATCACACTCCAACTAAGGTATGAAACTACATTTACAACAACGAAATCGGAGCAGTACAAAATGAAAGTGCAAATTAGAGTAAAAATTAAAATATCAGATTGATTTTGAAATGATTCACGAACGACGTAAATCAGCAGCAGTCGTCAGAAAAATGGACTGACTTCAATGCTTGATAAGCGTTGATGAACTGGTGTCTTTTGACAAAAAAATATAGGAAGATTAAATAAGGCAGCAGTCTAAAACAAAGAAAACTACCACTGTAACGAATTAACATTAACAAACTTTCAACGTATGCCATAAACATGCTAATAATAATCCAAAAAATTGCCAAACAACGACCTGTTCTTGAATTTCCACTTAAATCAACTCCAGAAATAAGAAGCAATTTCAGAAAACGTAGTGCTAGAATTTCAGTTTCCATGCTTTGACTTCCCCATCTTGAATTTCCTAACAGGATTTTTCGCCTGAACTAATTAAAATTGATAAATTGATGAATTGATAAATTGAAACCGATGGCACCTTGGATGGACAAACGCACATCCTGGTCCATAAAATAATTGATTTTCCTACCTTTGTAAACGTGTTTGTTTATCAGCAATAAACACAGCAAACAGTTGACGTCAATGGAGACGAAACAGCATTATTTGAACAAACTCAGCTATAAAACCTCCCACTAGATCCCCAGCAAAATGGCATTTCTCTGCTGACAGCAAGGTACTGAGCTGAATTGTAACTGAATCAATATTACAATAAAAGAATGTACTGTACCCACAAATATTGCATTTAATGCATATTTCAAAAAAAGAAAAGTTGAATACAATTTCACAATTCCATGGTAAAAAACATCAAGCCACCGTCAAATGGCATAATTAAAAAAGGCGCTATAATCCGTAAAGATAAGTTGTTGAAATTATATCATTCAAGAAAACTTTATTGGGGTAATTTATAACAGGATTAGGGAATGCTAGTACATGCTTTGGGTGAAGTGGAGGCGACTGAAGAATGTGTCAGGCATTCAAGTTGAAAACAATAAAATTAGGTCCAAAATAAATTATTAAATTTGGATTTTGGCACATAGTGGACCATATCAAATTGAAGGCGCATCGCCATATACATGTTCTCTTAGTTTAAAGTTTATCTTGCTATTGCACAGCACCTCATAAATTTTACGATAAACTCATTTGACAAGTAAATGAAATCAATTGCCACTGAAGAGCCCGAACGATTAATATAATAAACTTTCAAAGAAAATGTAGCAGATATAAAAAGAAAAAGTTCAAGCTTGCGTGAATTCCATCAACATTATGGGTAAATTGGTGGATAACTTTTCAGCACTTTCTTATGCTACATTCTACGAGAAAATTTATGTTGTCATGGAATACTACACATGTACTATTTGTGGGGATCACATGAGCATCACATGCTTAATCGAGGATTAGTTAATATCGTTCCAAACAAGGAAGATGCTAATAAATTTGTTTGAATGTACAATCACTAAATAACAATACCATGTTGAGACCGTTCTGTAATGTTCTCCAAATCCTACCATTTAAAATAATGGTCATCACTTTCCCAGGCTGTTACGGTGGCTAGTTACAGACCACTTAGAAGCTGGAGTGGATGGTTTCTGAGGGATGCTACTACGGGCCTGAACTCTCCGCCTAAAAAACAAACCAATGACGTATCAGCATCTTCTGTATAGGGTGTTTTACAAGTCATGGCCACAAATGAAATAGGTGGCTGTCAGTCAATACATGTGTTACTACGTGTGTGATTTAGGAGAAAAGGACCCTGTCATTTTAGACATTTATGTTTGTTTTCATGAGTTCTACACATTTCATTTGTGACCATTACTTCTGAAACACCCCGTTTACAGGCTTCGAGGAGCGTGGGCTTATGATGAAATATCAAACATCCAGGAACGACTCGAAACTTGGTTTAAATATCATCCACTTGGCAGTAATACATGTACATATAAATAATCAACACTTTGATAAAACAAAGTTGTTGAGAGCATCAGCTTGGTTTTTTTGTCGCAGAAACTCTTATAACAGTTAGTGTGTTGAAGTGAATTAAAAAGCGCAATGGAGTTATGATTGAATTAAGAAAAGGTTATAAATACCGCCTTTCTTCATTTTGGTTTAGTAACTTTTCTTCAGTTTCGCACAGCTGAGCACGAAGTGCTTCTGCTCCTTCCATATTGCCATTCCGTTCACATTCGTCAATTTGTTGAATCAGGTCTCGAGACAATTCTCGTAGTTGCAGAACGCAGGAATACACACCCTCATCCTCCTCCTAAATACAATAAAGATTTTCAGATGCTTTTACATTCCTTGATGTAAAGCAACGTATTTAGTTGAAATCCAACTTAAATGGGATTAATGTGCAATCATATTTAAAATAATGCATCTAGCTTTTATAGTGACATCATTTTTTATTCACCATTACATAAGATTTTTAAAGTTTTGAATGATTTCCAACGAAAGTAAATGAAGCAAATGTTGATAGTATAAGTTATGTTCATGCAGTGTATCTCCCATCATGTGCAATGCAGTTGCTGATGGCATGCAATTAACAAATGCATTATTTTGATTAGACTAAATATACACGTAGGTTAGAAGGCAATTCACGTTTCAAAAATTGAAGTCCAGCTCTCAGTTCCCCATTAGCGATATTATGTAATTAACTTAAAGATGTAGAGTTTGAATGCCAATGGCCATGCAAGCTTAGCTGGGGAATAAAAATCATGCAAACTAATAAAAGGTGTTGTTCATATTGAATGAGACACAAGACATTTCAGGTAAAACAAAAAACCTACCCTTGCATTCCGCAGGTTCAAATATACTAATAGAGTGCCAAGCTCGATATCTTCACTGTAACCATTCTTTAAAGGCACGCTGCGATATCCTAAATAATTATTAATATTGGCGATTTTTTACTATCACGACACGGAAATATTTCTGTAACAACAATCAATTAACTAACCTGTCCGGATACCCTTAAAAACGAGGGAAGCTTGTCCAAGAAAGTTGGGATCTCCAAACATGTCTTCGTCTTGAACCACAAACCGCAGCATGGCAAATTCAGGATTCATGATGTCAAATTCACAAGACTCATTCCAAATAGGATTGAAGCCATTGTCCACTAACGAAAGATAGTACTTTCATTTATGATTTGTACATTTTCAGATTAACCTTTGACATAACCTTCACTAACCTTTAGTTTCTGTTTTGTACTTGTTGTTGCCATCATATTCTGAGCCCACAATTTCAACTTCAACAAAAGGACTAACGATTCCCCGACCAGACTTCGTTAAATGCCTCGCTCCAAGTATCTGCAAAAATTATTTCATCAAATAATGTCGTTTTATGGACCTTTCATAATTACACATTCGGTGCATGTGTTTTCCACCTTAATAGTTAGGGTAATTGGTTCAATATCGCCGAAGGTGTTGGGGTCGTATGGATCAAAATCATCAGAAAACATAAACGAAGGCCGCAGAATGTAGCCACATTTTCCATTTAGCATAAACTTTCCTTGATTCAGCTGCATAGGCTTATCTAGATAGCACGCAATTGTTCTATGTAGTCATAAACAAACTGTTTTAAAGAATTAAAACTCAGATTTTAACATAATCCAACTACACACCTGGAGTTTGATAATTAAGTGCCACCATTTGGCAGCCACAATTCCAAACCCGCAATGGATCAAAATTTGAAGAATCGATACGCTGACCCTTGGGATACACTCTGCTAAACTGATAATCGTGATATTTGAGAAATGCTTTGCAGAATTGTCGACTAATCCACTTTTCCACTTTGGTTTCGGGAAAAGAGGACATTTCGTGGAAACTGCATTCCCTCCTTTGCACCCCTAGGGAGTTTGCAAACAAAGACAAGGTGATTAGAATTAAGATAGAATGAAAGTTAGTTTAGTAGCTCAGTGAGTTTGCATCCAATAAGTTTGCCTACTTTCCATGCAGAATGGCACCGATCTACAGTAAACGATTAAGTTGGAAAGTTCTTTGGCAATCCTTAGGGTTCTTTCGATTTCCTTTCCCTGTTTAATCTGAATGTAAAATAAATTGGTTAAAGATGTAATTCACAGGCAGCAATTATTAGCCCTGGTTTTAACTTTCAATACATTACCAAATCGTTGGCTTGCTGCGCCATTTCTCTAATTTTATTAACCCAGTCCATCATTTCCTCACGATTTTGAGCGCTAATTTCAACTGGAAGTGACGTGTCTTGGGAATGGCTCATGGAAATAATACGGAATACATGTTCGCGCCCACATCCCGGCCGCCCACCTTGTACCACATCTAAAGAATCCAATTAACAAGATATATCAATTACCCGTTTTACTCAAATAATCCAAATAATAACTGATAAACAGGATTTTACTTACCAACACTGCAACCAAGAATATCGATGGTTCCCTTTTGCATACTACCCAAAGGCATGGGTTCCCCAGACTACAAAATTTTCAGTAAATTATCAATTTAATATAAGGCCCATTTTGATGCAAAAATATCAAAAGAAAAGTTCAAAGCATCAAATTCATTAAAAAAAAAACTAACGATTTTGTCAATTTCTACCCTATTGCTATAAATTCATTAATCAACATCATAAAGCATTCATACAGAAGGAAGTAATTAGATCGAGGCAGTCTAGTTTACTATTTACAAGCAATTTATAGCGATGGAAGATTAACTTACGCTGTCTTCTGAATTTACATCTTCCTCAATTTCTTCGACATAATTGGATGGGAACCAGTGCTGCTTTTTGCCTCCGTAGTCACCACGCCACCACCCACCATCCTGCTTGTTTACGTTTGTAATGATGGCATGTTTGCAGAATGACAATTCATCATCCCGTTGCTGCCGATAATCGTACAGCGCTTTCACTGTGATTTGCTTTAAATAAATAGCAAAGCAAACAGGTGAACAAAAGTTGAAGATCGATTATTTCCACCAACTAAGCAGCTACTTGCTTCAACAAGCAACATCCCTAAGTATGAAATTGCCATTAACCCTGTCAGTCTTGGCAGTGACATTTGCCATCAATGTTGTCTCGACTTCATTGCTTACAACAAAACATGATCATATAAAACAAATAAAGGTAGGAACCTTTGATGCAAATGTATTGGGGTCCATATAAAGTCCAGGTGCGCCATAAATCGCTCCATCCTCAGGATCCTAAAAGGTTAAGAAATAAACAGCTATTAATGCTGATTGTGCTTGTTACGGAAACCATAACACTGTCAAGCTGGAACTTCCACAAACAGCACTTACAGTTCCTAGCCTTCTTACAGCATCTTCATTAACCGGATACCTCAGTTTCATTTTTCTATACAGTGGCGTTTTTTCATAATAACTGATGAGTTCAACCAGGCTTTCGAATGGAGCAGTCCCAATGATAAACAACCGGCCCTCCTGCTTGATGCGACAATGTTTTATTTTCTTCTCGGCTCTAAACAGAATTTTTTGACATAAAGGCAGAAATTAAGGGTCGATTCATTTTTGAACTGTTGTTCAGCTTGATATCTATTCCAAAATCCCAGGAATCACCTAAACGAAATTGCAAATGATCCGTCGTCAGTTTCACTGCGTCTTACAAGGTATGCACCATCATAAGGAATACGCTTCAACATCTCCTCGGCCTCATTACGACTCATATTAGCATGGTACCACCTGAAATGCCCAAATTTGGTTATTTAAGTTTGAATGCCAGCAATTCTACGCAGAGGCAAATTCGCAAAAATAAACGCTTTACTCTTTGCCCTCATGTTTGTTTGGCTGTTGCACTGGATTTTTTAACTTCATTAAAAATTCTTGACTCCTCAGCGGACAAATGCGATAATGACTGATAAGGCTATACAAGCTGTCAAAAGACACTGCGTCGATGAGGTAATATTTCGTCTGACCGCGCTCTTGCTTTGAACGAATACGACAATGGTTCACCTTCCCCTGTCGCCTACAGTAAAAGGATTGCTGGTAAAAAACTACAACAAATTCATTTTGCCCAAACTTCTTAGCTCGACTGGAAATGGCTTACCAGAAAGACAAGGAAAAGTCTCCAACAAACGTTTCACTCTCTCTGACTAGAAAAGTTCCATCGCCAAGGCCAGAATACTCTTTCAGGAGATCAGCAGCCTTGGCTCTTCCTCCGGGCAGCTTTCCATGAAACCATTCTTCACTGTAATGCAGTTCATCATTTGAAACTCCGCCCTATGTAACAGACAATTGAAAGACTTCTTCTAAATCTTAGTCTTGGAGCACTCAAGGATTTGCTATATATAGCCTCATTGGGAAATTGTGCGCATTTTAAGCACCGGTTAATATCACATTTAGTGACGGGTAAAATTTACCTCTAAACATTCAGGAAGCTCCTCTACTTCATCTTCTTCGTCTTGATTTAAAACAGCTTCACTTTGTTCTTCAGTGTAGTAAATTTTGTTTTGAGTGAGAACAAAAAAGTGAGGCTTAAACTCCTGAAAAAGGAACAAGAATATTCGTTAATGCCGTTTCAGCTTCAGCTGAAAATCGGCTGTTCGATTACCATAAACGCAAAATAATGGCAGTTTACCTTGTCAAACTGATCTTCAAGAAAAAGTATTCCATTCTTTACAGAGTTACTCAGATCTCCCTCTTGTGCTAGTTAAAAGTAGATTTGATTCAATGTCATACAAATACAATAAAAAAATTAACCCAGTCTACATTGTTTATAGAATTTACTGGCATGCATGTCCCTCTACTCTTTGTGTGGAACAAACATTTTCACGTATTCCATAAACAATTTAGGCGGGACTTAACACAATTAATAATCGTTGGTTGACATACAGTCCTCATTCCGGAAGAGAACAAAACGTTCGTCCATTCCTTCTGGCAATTTTTTGTGTTTTATGATAATCTTTCGCCTAAGTTGGTTAGGCGAGGGCAGCATCGTTTCATCCCTGTCAAGTGGTTGAGTAAGAAGCATATCCTCAAAAACATCTTGGAACGCTTGGGCCATTTTCCTTTGTTGTGGCAGCGTGCAATGGTCCTCAATGGAGAGAATTACTGGAAACCTGCAGGGAAATAAATGGGCATATGACATTCTTTGACAGGAAATTTTAAAGATCCTTTTAAAAATTACAACTTCAAAAAACAGTATTGCACTCACTCAGAGTTTACAAATGCATGTTCTTTGATAGTTTTAATGACATCTAAAAACTTTATTTTTGTGGTAAGGGTATGTCCGTGATAGACATAAGGCAGTGCATCCTGGCCATCCCAGCAATCAAGCTCAATACATCTACAACCCATTTGTAGACATCTGGCATAAGCTTCAACAGATGATTCACTCTGAAATTGGTCCCCTGTTAAATAGCTTTAAAAATAAAAAAAATCCCAGAAATGACTAACAATACATGTTACAGAAAAGAATTTCATACTCATGAAAGCACAAAGGAAAGGTAAGAAAATCGGCATACGTGTTATGTGATGATGCAATCCAATAATGTGACAGTGGTTTACTCATATCCTGGTTAATTTGATCATTTCGTTTATCCCATACTTGATTTTCTTTTGAAAATAAGAAATCCATGAACTATAACGGAAACGCATAATTAGAAACATCAGACGTGAAGCATGTTGCAAAAAAAATTTAAGACATGGAATTGTAACCTCCATAACAGTGAAGTACGGTTCTTGAATATCTCGACAAGGATCTTGCAAATAGTCTCTCATAAACTTGCTGACAGCTCGCTCATCATTTGCTAAAGGATCCTATGTTTCACAAGCATTACCGTGTCAATAAGTAATAGTCAAAACAATATGGAAGAGATCGATCAGCATGATTTACCTCCTGTTCAGTTGCTAAAAAATGCTGGAATTCTTGAAGCGTTATCATTTTACCATCCCCAGAAAAGGAGTCAAAGTATTCTTTATAAAGCTGAAAAGTATCAAAGTTTGATTATTTGAGAAGCTAAGAAAAATGCATGTGCAGGTACAAGGTATGCCAAGCAGCAATTGATGACTCACAGATTCGTCATAAATTAAAGTGTGATACAGCATGGCAAAAGCTTCAAATCCAATTTCCCCTTTTCGCTTCGTATCCACTTCCTATTGTTTTTTTAAATACGGAAAACGTTCAGGATATTACAATTTACATGTACTGTAAGTAGGCTACAGATCAACAAATTAACAGTAGGCCGAACTACAACGTTACCTGGAATATTTCTTTCAGTCTGCTTGTGGCTATTTTGCAGTTGACCCTTGGTAGAAAGGCTTTTAAATCTTTTATAGTGACTCTAATTAAATGTTATAACAACAGCATCAATGCGTCTGTATTACAAATGTGCAGGGTCAAGGGCATGCCTGAACTTACGTGTTCCTTGAATTTTCCATTCCATAAAATTCCTTGCGAAGCCATCGTTCTACTTGAAGAGGATAAGGAGAGGAAATAGAATCTTTGACTAAGTAATTAATGCCTTTTATCCACATTTCACATTCTTTAGGTGCAGCAGCTAATAATGTAAAATGATACATCATTTATTAGGAATTGCAAGTGTACGTGCATATTTACTGCACGGTGGCACAATATTTCTATAGAGGCTACAATAAGCAATAATTCTATATATTGGCCTATTCGATGCATCAAAGTCATTTATACCTTCAAGGATGAACGATAGACATATTTTTGCAGATGAAAATTAAGTGATCAAGAGCAATGCGCGAATTAGTACCATCAGCTGTTCCCGATGGTAATTTGGAAAATATGTGGTATTTTGGACACACAGACATGCGAGGTTCTACGGAGCTTCCACAAAACCATAGAAAAGTCAAAAGAGTCATTCACAGTCGGGCACGTTGGAAACGTTATAGAAGGCATGAACAGGAAAACTTCTTTGAATACAATTTTCACAACATCATAGGGGTCCGGTCAATTTGCAACATAGGCCCGAGCCGAACCTGTAGTTTTGGTTTCATGCACAGCCTTTAGTTGCAAGCTACTCAAATTGTTTTTGCTAACAGAAAAGATTTATCGGGTTCACAGTATTAAAAATGGTATGCCCTGACTACCTGAGCACGAAAGCGTCTTCAATCGAAATTCGGTGCCATAAAAAACAGTGAAGCATGTGTTGCTGTCAACTTTTTTGGTATCGTCTGGCCATCTTTCGAAGTCCTTCGATGACTTCCCAGGACGAACTTCCTTCACTTCTCTGAGATCCACTGTCAAATAAAAAGAAAAACACTTGTTGATGTGCAAGCCATTTGTTCTTCCTCCATGTCATATCATCTATGTTAGAACCCCAAATTTAAAAATAGAATCGGTTCATCAATATGCATGTCACTTGGTCAGTTGCACATGTACTAGTAGGTTTTTATTCCCAAAGGAAAATGTTACGTTGCCTTTAAAATTGTGGACCTAAATTTAGTTTTGACAGTGGCAGCTAGGAAAAACCTAGGTCACAGGTCTTGACAACTAGAGTTACGGGTAAGAATTCCTAGATAGTAGATAAAATACATTTGTGGTGTCATGCTAAATATTTTATTAACTAGCTGTAGGCACTTCAAAAAAGTAGTTTCAGGTCCTATTATAGGATTACACATTCTCTTCAATTTCAGGTGTTCCCAACCCAGACAATAGGGCCTATATCCTAAGGAACACGCATTCAGATAACGTATTAATGTCACTTATTATTATTGTCAAAATTAAATGTTTGCTTTCAGTCTAATGCGCATGTTGGCCCCATATCATTTGGAGTGGGCAAATGCAGAATATCTCAATATTGTAAATTACCAGTATTGTGCGCCTAACCTAACCTAACCTAACCTAACCTAACCTAACCTAACCCAACTGCAACATCAAGGTGGCAACCAAATGATAATATTTAGCATTTCAGCTTCATTTATGTGAAAATTTTAATTTCTCTACATGCAAAGTATAGTTTATATTATCACAAACTACACTCATATGAGGTGTATAGAGTTGCAACACAGGTAGTCTGCTGTATATGTGGAGGTTAGCTGCATTTATCACTTGTTTTACATTTGGCCTAGAACCACATAACCACCGTAATCTCAAACACTTATCTCGGATTACCCAAATTCACGTTCAATGTCAATGTTGCAATTACTTCAGAAGGCTGATTTTAATTACACCAATGTAGTTTTATCTATGCACACCTGTATTGACATAGCCTACACCATATATCCATTGGCCAAATATGTTTAGCAGCACACCATCGATAATGTTAATTACATGTAGCCTACTGTACGGTACATCGTATGGGAAACTGCATGGGTTTTAAATATTCAAAAATTGCTCTTAAGGGAAAAAGTAACCAAATGCTATAGATAGACCTCAAATAGTTCTTCTTTTTCTCTTCCATCACATCTCCGACATGTATCTGCTATCTGTATCAATTCTTCAAACGGCTTATAAACACAGGTGCAGACCGAATAGGCTACCCATGATCCTTTATCATGAATACAAACAATAGCTCTCCATGGTCATAGGAGAGTTATGCATGACATTATCAAACACATTTGCACACACATGCATGTAGGCCAACTAACCAACTTCATTAACAAAGTCCAATAAATTCCCATTGAGTAGTTATAAAGGTGTTTGCTTAGCCATACCATTAAACACACAGGTCACAGTTATGACCTGATCCATCAGAACGCACAAGTCGCAGTGTTACCAGTCTAAGGTTGAGACTGTCATGCATGAATGTGATGACTTCAATTCAACTCATACTTCTAATTCTATAAATTATCCCACACTCAGCATCAGTGCTATGTCATTTTGTAAGGTGAGGTTAATATGCCCAAGGATTCATGGGCTATCTTAGAATAGGGAACTTACAGGAAAATGAACGATAGTAGCCTATTTCAGGGCTCCCACCATTCCCTGACTTTCCAAGGTTTTCCAGGATAATATGCTTTATGTTGACCTGACCTTTAGGGTTTCCCCAACTACCAACATAAAGAAATATGTCTGCTCTTTAATATTCATGTTTTTAATCGATAAGGCCACTGATTAGGATGACAATTATATCGAATTTGAGGCCAATAAAAGAGGAGTGAATTGACCTAGGAATTCCCTTTTTTAATTTGGATTTTTAATAATAATAATTTATTTTATCCCCATTGCGATGTGGATTTCGAGTCGGCCAACATGTCAGATGCTTTGAATGGCAATTTCAACCCTGTCGTAATGAAGCCAAATAGAAGGATTGTCTGCCATTGGGTCTTTCTTCGTTGCACAAAGTCTGCATCACCTAAAAACCAAGGTTGGCCTAGGTTAGGAAATCCCCTGACTTTATGAAAAGTGTTCAAAATTCCCCTTACTGTCCCAGTTAGTTCTAATCCTGACTTCCCCAGGTTTTCAAGGATATCAAGGTTCTGTGGGAACCCTTCTATTTTCGGGGAACTATCCCAGCATCTGTCTGGGAGACGGGAATGATGGGAACCACGAAAAACCACATTCAGGATAGGCAATACGGGAATCGAACCCGCGTCTAGCAAATAGCCTACACCGGGGGAGTGTTACCACTAAGTCCACCTTGCAGCTCAGTTGCTATAAGAAATAGGCTAATAAGAAAACAGGAAAGTTGGTTCCAGTCGTGTTGTGGTGCACCGGTGGAGTCACACCATACCTCAATTTGGATGTATACTACAGATCTTGGCTATTGCGACCAGTCGAGACTTGGGACTGCTTATCATACCTGCAGCTTCCCGAAAGTGTCAAAGGCTTGATATTCGATGGATAACAATCATTAGTAACAGTAAATGGTCATAGTGAACTGAAACGCTGGGGTCTTTACCTGCTCCTTCGTAACTGTTCTTGCCAGTTGTGACTCTCTGCCAAATGATTTGCCTGGTTTCCAGTTTGATGCAAAAGGTCCTCCTTTCGGGCCTTCTCTTGGGGAAGAACTTGATCATGGCCGTCCCCAGCTCCAGGGTCCTCAACGTTTGTCCCATTTCTGAGAGACCCCCTTGAAGTTGGGGAGCAACAGGTCCTCCATTCAATAAACAGGATACAGCCATTTTGCAGCTTTTGGTTACTGAAATCGGCCGTTCACGAGCTCACAGACTGTCGTACCGCATGTCGGCTTCAACATCTTCAAAATCACGCACAACTGGGCATATTCGAACAACAAAAGAGGTGAGAAAACATGCGGAATACTTGGCGAAATTTGCAGCACTCGTTTGACACTCCCTTGTCACAAACGCCATTTAGCTTGGAAGGTATTGGAAACTTCTAGTGAGTAATCAGCGAAATCCTATGCCGTTTCACCTTCGAATTAACCATTATTTTCCGCATCTTAACCCGGAGCTTCGACCATAGTGCACTGCAAATTTCATTCGATATCGGAAGCAGAAGGGAAATGAAAAAAAAAACCGGATTTAGTCAGGAAATGACCACTTTGATTGAAGGGGAAGCCAGAGCAGCCATATTGGGACTCGCGTTTTGGCATTCGGTATTACAAAACGCATGTTATTTATGAGCTGTTACATAAATCAGAGATGAAAACTTGACCTTGGATGACTTTTTTTTTACAAGTTAATTCTGGTTGACCTTATTGCTTCGATACAATGTTAAGAATGCGTTTATGTTAGGCTTAAATAATTTTATCAAGTGGCATCTGATAATGATGACTCAATTTGATGCATTACCAATGGCGGGAAATTTGAATTATCAACTGCAGTATTTGCTGATTTTTATTCTAAAAACTTGCCGTCGGACCCATCTAGCTGGGTTTCGTTAATTGTATTTGAAAAACGTCAAAAATACAATTTAAAATTCAAATTGTATCTTAGGACAAACATCATTATTGTTGTTTGCACTATAATAATTACCTGCTAATGGTCGTTTTACTTGAGATACATTGAGAAAAAGCGCAATTGCTTTTTTTTTAATATAGGACGCCTTCCTAAATGAAATCTCACGTTCTATGGTTGCCATGGTTGCCACAATCGCCACCTACTCGCGAATCGGCACGTGACTCCAGACGACCAATCGACGCTCGTAGGATGAGCGGCAAATTCAAAACGATTAAATGTGATTTATTAACACTCACATTAAAATCTTTCAAAAACAAATGAAGAAAAATTGTATTTTGACACATTATTATTCTTGTTTTCAATAATTCAAGCATTTTTAATGGGCAAAATTTGCCATATTTTTATGTCGAAAATATTTGCGCATTTAATATTCACTTACTCTTGTAAACGATTTCGTTTTTATTGAGATATTCTTCTTTTTTTTTGTTGGATACGAATTTATTAGTGCAGGTAAGAATAGTAGTCATACTAAAAAAGCAATTTACTGACCTATGATTGCCATGGGCTAATATTTATATCTGAAATCATCAAGTACTTTTCTTCGTGACTCATTTGTCTAAACTCAACCTTAGTTGTAGTTTAATATTTCACAGAGTATGCAAGATACGTTTGAACCACCTGTCATGCTCCTCGACACTAAAAAGCGAAACCATGAGTTATAAATGAAAACGTTTTAATAAACATTGAATTGTCATACGATTTGACTGCTAAGAAATACACGATTGTTCGAGTCAACTAGAAAACTTAAAGACTCGTGGATAAAGTCATACATTATTGCACTCCCACGAGTCCTTTTGACAAAAAAGGACTAAAAGGAAAAATGCATATTAAATACGCACTGAGACATAAGTTAAAACGTCTGAAAGGAGCTGAAATGGGAATGAAAAAAAAACTCACTGACATTCAGCTGCATTATGACATTTTGCAAATATACGTCGTGAACTTACACACCATATTTATCGCATGCAAAATTTTGCTAATTGCAATTCATTTCCATTATCTCGGGTATTAGAGATCAGTTACTATATATGGTTGATGCCTACTACGCATTATTATGGCCGATTGCACCAAGTTTAGTTCAATTTAATCGCCAATTTCAATCGTGCCAAGGTCGTGCCAACCATAATAAGTCGTTTTTTATTTTTTAGCCAATTACTGCTGAACGTGCAAATTATGTATATATAATATGTGCGTGCTGCAATTAGAACATTAACTGATTTGATTCGCATTTGAAAAAAAAAAAAATTCAACAGAAAGTGCGAGAACGTATTTCCAATTTTTGGAAGGCACTGGTCAACAACAAAGGTAACACATGTTAACGAGGGACTAACATAATGTATGCGAATGGAGATAATATGTGAATGTTAGGCTAAAAATCAAAAGATACAAAGCATAGTAGAGTAGGGCGATAATGAAGACCTATCGTGCTAGTCAGGGAACATAAGGAAAGCATTTTGATTTGAATAACGTGAAGTTCCAATAACTTATAACGAACGAACACTTGAGAGTTGGGCCAATAACGCTGTACTGGTTTGCGAGTAATCTTTATCACAACTATGGACAAGTTAATTCGCCTCTTTTCCAGCAGCAGTGAGAAAGTTGCATCTTACTGAAGATATCTATGAAAAATCTATGAAATGATGTAAATGCAACTACTAACAGGTGTGGTACAGATAATGCACTTTCAGTTGTTTCCAAATCAGTAATATTCGGGTATGTGGGGAAGCTCAACCCCACTGCTGATATTTTTTTAAAAAATATATTTTTCTATTATAATTTGACGTTACTACGCCATTTTCATCAACAACTTATGCATGAAATAAACGAATCTAAATTATTCACAAACATCATTTCAATAGCAAATCATTGCTAAATCTTATGGTATGTCGAAGACATTCAACCTGGTAGCAATTGCATTTAAAATTTCATAAGCAAAATTAGACCTAGTTCGTCTCACTGCTGTGCAGGTGAAAGTCAAATCCAACTTCTTATAAAAGGGCAAAGAATGAATGCCAGATTTCAACATTTGAAATAATTGGCAATGAAAGCTGAATATGATATCAGTCATCACATTTTGAGTGCATGTCTCTAGAAGACGTGCCCAGCATCATCGATGCATTTATTTCCAATATAAAATGCGGTTTTCATTCTTGGGAATCAACAACATAATGTTATCACGTTTATTGATTAGATATTCTAGTCGAGTAATAGAGTAGATCAAAGATAGGCATTAACTAAGCCGGCCAAACTGAAAGAAAATGTGGTTGCTTACACAATGCAAGTATACAGTACATATCACTTCAATAAATTCAATAATAAAAATAAAAACAACAGACACACATACTAAATACAAGCACACGCGTGGGGTTACGTTTATCTTTACACAGCTATTTGATGACGAAACGAGTTTCATACCTATAATTGATGTCACAAAGGTTAGATGGGGCCAATATGCATAATGGAGTTTTCACGTATTATGTAACCCAGGTTTGAGTATTTTGGAATTTATTTGCGCAGCTTTCCCCTCCCAGTTTCATAGGTCCCTTTTGGACCCAGACGTCCCAAACCCATCCCCACGGGATTTCCTATTCTAGGAAGTGTGTCCAACAACACTTCAGAAATTACAATTATAAGTTTGGGGAATGCGTGGCCCTCCACCAAAATCCAAAATCACGTAATTTAATTCTTCACTTTTTAAATTTGCATTATACTGTATCCCATCCGGATCCTAGCATTACATAATATATGAAAGACCACAATGCATTTGGCGTTAAAAAACAGAAAAATCAAACGACTGACAACACAATCAAGGTTTCAGAAATGTACAACGAGTTTGGTAATGATCACATTGGGTAATTTATCTCAAAAATATTTTCCTTCAAATATTTGAAGGAGGTCTAGAAAGAGCACTTGACGATCTGATCATGTATAAGTTTATAGCTACACAGGGTTTATGTTAGGGTTTCTTTTCAAATTATTCCTAAACAATCTAACACTCCATGTATTGTATTGGCCAACATATTCATACGAGTCAAATGGAAGATGGGTCATTAATTTGCATTAATATTTATAAAGTCCTTGAAAATTCATTAAAATATCATATATCCTCTTAACAAACTATCAAATACATGATGCATTAAACGTTTAAGAAACAATTTGTAAAAATACGTCATCAGGCTCACCCTGTATATTGTGCGCACTTTTATGAGCAATCACTTTCCACTATCCATGAAAAGTCTAAATAAGAGAATCAGTTTCAAAATAACTTCTCCTCGTTCAAGAAAAAAAGGTTAAAAAATTATTCCTTCAAGGCACAATGGAATGTCAAGAAATGAAAAACTGGTCGTTCAATAAACCAGCTTTCACGTATATATACTTAGTGTCGCACAGATTACAAGGTTACAACGATAAAAGGGATAACTACTTCGATTTCCTACAGATCAACTTTTTTCTTATTTTTTTTTATAAAACTTAGTCGACTAATTCAGGTAATAATGACAGTATATATTTTAATGTAACTTAAATGGGAAGCTCCGAGCTCGTGGCGAGATCAAGACATGACGAATAAATTGATTAAATGTACATTTGGAAAGTAATAGTGGATTAGATAAATTTCTAAAAACCAGGTTGAATGTAAAACCCTGGTTTCAATAACTATTACCACAAAGTTAAAAATCAATGTGGTGGAGCAGCTCAGGAGCAAAAAAAATAGACGGAATTATAGCTGCACTCGTTTATCTTGGAATGTATAAGGCACACTTATTTTAATCCGAAAATCAGGTCGATTTTAAAATAACCATACTTGAAAGCCGCCATCAATACCCTGACTAATTAATTACAAGTACACTGTATAAGGCACAGCTGGGAATGGTACCAGCAATGGCAAGCTTTTGCAAACAATGGAGACAAAAAGAAATCCTGGTTTCTCTGAATTTTTGCAAGCCTCAAAGATAATTTTTTACAAAAATCAAAAATGTCACCATTGCTGATAAATGTAATTCATTGATAACCGTCATTTCAATATTGTAAAGGGAGTATAAACACATTGGTCAACTGCTTATCAATAAATATAATTGCAGTTTTAGGTGGCAGCTGCCTGTAAAAACATACAGGAACACAAATTTGCCTGTGTGGAACTTCCATCGATGGACGAATGGAATGGATTATTGCTGATTTAAGCAAACCAGAAACTTCCCAAACATCAACTCTTGTTGTAAGACAAAGATGGCGTCCTTAGAGCAGACGTTTGCCAATAGCGGTAACATCCGTATTGGGCATGACATTTTCACTTGCATTGTCCCTTATCGGAATTTAGTATAAAACTAATTGAGGGGGATGGGACATGAAAGAAAACTCTATGTTAATGTCCCCTACAGGTGGTCGATCCCACTTACCAAAATCAAGTTCAAGAGTCGCTAATGGTTGATTAGCGGTGCTGACGCCACCAGATAGCAACGATTATTAGATAAAGCGAAATGACGACAGGAGGATGGTTTTCAAGATCAGCACAAAGTGCAGCTTATCGTATAAAATCGGTTATTAAAAAAGGGGCGATTATGAAAAAGAATAGGGTTATAAGTGGAAGACACTCGTGATGTTTGTTGCCTGCATGATTGTCCATTATCAGCGACATCCAGGCAATAACGTTTAATTAAAAACAATGAGACGCACAAAATAAACGAAAAAAGGTCGCGCACTTGTACACTTAATAATAGCAATAGTAATAAAATTAGAAATACGCTGGAAATGATAGGCTCATAGCACACACACATACACGCAAGAGTGGACATCACGTGCCTCATCCACACACCAAGCACACACTTCAGCTATCGCTCAAATGACAGCGCCGTGAGTATAGCTATGCTAATTGGGTGCAGTTAAAATAATACTGCAGTACGCTTGCATAGAGGGACAGTGGTCAGCATCAAAAGATGTGCCGATGACTGCATTGGCCGTTGCGTGTGGCATATTGCCGCGCATCCGGCACATTGCATATTCACATAAAAATATTTAAAAAAAAAACGTATGTTAACTTTGGCAAGTCTCAAGCCATGAAAAGTTCAATGTACCTATTTCCGATGTTTTGGCGGTTTTTCTCTTGGATAGCTCGTTCCGCTTCCGCTCTGGTCGGGAAGGACACGATGGCTTCTCCGCTAGGGCGTCCGTCCCCGTTGCGCTGGATCTGGATGCAGTCCGGCGTCAGCTGAAAAGAAATTCAGCAAATAAAACATTAAAAAACATGTGGCAAACATACCCCATCCAATGGCAATCAGTCCATGACAGAAGAATTCAAGGAAAAAACAACTCCTAAAGACC
Source organism: Kryphioiulus occultus (assembly GCA_034687865.1). NCBI lineage: Eukaryota > Metazoa > Arthropoda > Diplopoda > Julida > Julidae > Kryphioiulus > Kryphioiulus occultus. The sequence goes on along the minus strand of JAQGAF010000016.1, from coordinate 47,434 downwards.
ATCCATACTGTCTGGCAGCAGATAGCAAGAAAAACGTTTTGCCAGCATCTCAAAAGTGCAGTTTGAAAACATAACTGCAGTAAAATCATCAAGTTAAATAATTTTCCCCATGAAGTAAAGTCGTATTTTTAAGCATTCCACAGAAGGACCATTAAGGATGGCCACCAATCACGTCTTTGGGGAAAGAGGAAGACCTGCACAGTCAAGTACAGAAGTACCAGTTATGTTCAAGATGAAAAATTAAAAATAAAATTGTTCGTGGAACGTGGTTTCAGGCACTGTCTGCTCAACATGACAGAATGGTATAAAACTGTTCCGTGTTTCTCAAGTGAGTTATTCCCAGTACCACCGCCAATCGAAACCCAGACTCCATCGGTTATGATCCCACCCAGACCAGAAACAGCATAAGGTTAGTTTTGATGGAAAGGCCCCAAGACACCACCTTAAAATTAATTAATCCGATAATCAACCTCAGTAAAAGCAACCAATGCGCATGCGCCATGCTAACCTCCAGGAAGCCTTGGAAAAAGGCAAGAATGTCGTGAACAGTAGCATTATAAGGTAGCCCTCGCAAGATTACCAGGGTTGGTCCGGTGTGCGTATAGTAGCTGGTGGGGGACACCGGTGGGCTCGGATAGGGCCAGTAGAAAATAGGTGGGTAATACGCCGGGGGTCGGGGGGTCAGAGGTGACACGGTGGGAATGATTTGAGGAGGTGCCGGAGCGTACGGATATGCTCCATAGGGCGGAGATAATATTGGACCACCTGGAAAACAAAGAATTTGAAGTCAGTAACATTCAGCAATCCAATGGCAATCATGTTCTTTGGGCCCAAATACTATGTCTTCAGTCTGCACTTATATCCAGATAAAGTTTTCAAAACTTATACGTTTACACTCTTGATTTGCATCAGTAGAGTATTTACTGTACTTGCAAGAGCAAGTTTTCGTACCATTCCTTCAGTGGGCCAAATATGTGTAAGAGCACAGATCTCTGATACAAGAACTCAAAAAACGACATTGACTGTTGATGAAACAGAACAATTTTTCTGCATTGAATCTTTATGCAAGCATTACTGGCATCACTTGAATATCAAAGGCTTTGCTTATATGAGACTGAACCATAGTATTCGGGTTATTCAATCGTAAGCATTTACCCGGCGACATTAACGGTCTTTGTGGGATGCCCCCAGTTAATACTAGATTCATGTCCTCTCCGGAGCACTGGAAGACTTCAATGTAGCGCTGCTTTTTCCCGAATATCATGTAGCGGTGATGGCGCTGTTGCGCTGATAAAAAGGCAGAGTGCTCAGAATCCATTTGAATAAATGCTTCGCCAGAAGGCTGACCCTGCAAATACAGACAAAATTAGTATTATTTCACTCAAGTGAAATTTTAAAAGTAAGGCCCCAACATTTCCCCATCTACTAACACTGCATTGGAGACCCCCAAAAGCTTCAGGCATTGCCGTAAGGGAATAGAAGTAAATTTGTCAAACTTACAATTCTTCAAGAATCTAAGGGCCCTATGTCCCATCGTGACCTTTTGACTGTTTAGGTCAAGTTACATTTATTACAGTTCGCAGAAACACTTCAGAAGCTTAAATTACAAGGAATTCGAAAACTGACCAATGGGATTTACTCAAAATATGTTTTATTACACATCTGCACTAATTAGCAATAATATAAGTGCCTCATCCTTTAATTAGTAAGTTTAAATTTCAAGGTATCCCAAAAGTTTGACCAATGGGATTTACTCACAATGTGGTTAGTACACATTTGCACTCATTGGCAATAACACATGTGCCCCATCCTTTACACGGTATCCGAAAAGTTTGACCAATGAATTTACTTAAAATGAGTTTTATTGCACTTCTGCACTCATTAGCATTAATACAAGTATATGCCCCATCCTTTAATTAGTACAGTAAGCTGAATTTTTACCTGCGCATTGTAAACCATGTGAACTCCTTGGAAGATAATGTTTTTGGCATGTTCACCCAAAAATTCTAAAATGTGTTCTACTTGGGCTTCATACGGAAGGCCTCGTAGCCGAATGCAGTCCTTTCTGGTCCCCGAAGTTATGATTTGGGGAGGGATGAATGGAACTTGTGGGACTGGGGCAATCAAGGGCTGCTGCTGCTCATACGTCCTGGGATCCATGCTGCGATTCAAAACCTGAAAATCGTTGAAATGGAAATAAATTTAACAGGAAAAAAAAGTGGAGCATAAACAACATGTTGCGGCATTTAAGCGCGAATTAACTCGCGCCATGGTGCATGGCAAACAGACGCATGCAAAATACCCTTGAAGACAGCAACGTCAACGTTAATTCCACATAATAATTATTGCAATGGCTTTACCAACTCGTTAGGCTGCTTGCAAAAGAAAGAAAACAATTTTTTTTACAATCCACGTACTAGAAGGTCTAAAAAGTGGCGATTTTTCATTTCAAGCAAGGTTATGGCAAGCGATGTTTTTCTGTGCATGTGCAATATCTTAACTACATCTTAATATAATAATACGCTACCACAGTTCAGTAATGCAAAAACTTGGTAATACGAAAGTAAAATTACAGGTTACCATTTGGAAATTAAACATCACGACCAGAAAAATTAATTTCCATTTCTTTATTTCAACTTCAGCTAAAATTTTCCTTTCAGTAAAATGGAAATAAATATTAGTCCTAAGGATACATTATTTTCCATTTAATCCTTCAGTCCAAACATTTTATGGTTAGTTTCGGTTAACAGAGAAAAAACAGTTTTTAAAACAAGTCACTAACCATTTGGAAATTCAGAAAGGGTGTGTTATTTACATGTAGGTGCTACAATTTCTAAATTTGCACCAAAGTTAATCCTTACTCATCCTATCACTCATAATGATTCCCCAAGCTATCACGTTATTTGTTGAGTAAATACTGTGTTGAACTTAATATGTGCTGAAGACCTCATTGGGCCCTATGAAACCGGGTTTTCAACGACATTGGGCCCATTCTTAACATGACTCATTATGACTGCCCAAGCTAGCATGGAATTTGTTTAGATATACTGTGTTGGACTAATTTTAGTGTGAACTGAAGAACCCTTTGGGCCCAACGGCACTGGACTATCAACGACATTGGGTCCAACGACACTGTGCCTTCAAAGACATTGGGCCCAACGACACTGTGCCTTCAAAGACATTGAGCCCAACAACACTGTGCCTTCAAAGACATTGGGCCCAACAACACTGGGCCTTCAATGACATTGGGCCCAACAACACTGGGCCTTCAATGACATTGGGCCCAACAACACTGGGCTTTAAAAGACATTGGATTTTCAACAGAACAGACAACTGCCGAAGGGGCAAAAACACTTTCGAAAGTATGTTTACCTGTTGTACTTCAGCTGTGGTGCTTCGAAAAAGTTCGATATATCGAGATCCAATGATTTCCCGGTGTTTCTGTAACGCTTTGGCGGCCATGTCCTCTGATTCGAACAGAACAAAAGCGTCTCCAGTGGCTCGTCCATCTGGTTTTCGCACAAACAGAACGCCATCTTCACCGTCCATGACTTGGCAGCAGTTTTCGCCAGTTTCGAAAAATTCGGTCTAATGCAGGAATAGAATAGGATTTCAAGCCTCACAAATAAGATAAGAAGGTGTCGCACTCCTAAGCAAGCAACACGCCCATGCACATGTATTTTATAACATTGTCACTGGCCAAGTGAGCCTGTGAGAAAATATCAACAGTTATCATCCGTTATCTTATGTCAAACAAGACTTTCTTCGTCAACTGCAATCACCATTGGCGATAAACTTTTCGAATCCTACCGTACTTTGAAAGTTCATTTTTTAAGAAATTTACCCAAAAACCAGCTTACCACTTGCTTGGCATTGCAGTCATATGGCAGCCCCCGCATCCGGACAATGACTTGGCCACCCTTGGACAGAAAGCTCTGGGCCTCATTGCTATTGCCTAAAAGTAAACAAAATTACATAAAGCGTTTATCACACTGCAAATATATACATGTAGGTGGAAGAACATCAGAAAGCTGAGCAAGACTAACACTGTAAATTGTAATACGTCAAGTGGAGATGCTATTGATAATTATGACAGGAGCACCCATATTCATGTTTTCCAGGATTTTCCAGTACATATATTCAGTTTTTTCAAACATTTCTACGAAAATTTTAGACAATTTTAGAAAAAACTGTTACAAATGATGGATTTTAGCTCGTGTCTTTAACAAAATGTAATGGTATTAAAAATTAATGAAACGTCATAGGTGACATTTTTGAAAAACTCAACCGGAAATAACAGATTGGGGGTGTCATTGGGAGTAACTTTAGAGTGTTTTCCATAAAATGAATTTATAATTGAAAAATTCCCATGCAAAATTCCCAGTAACAAGAACAAGTTCCGGGATATTTTCAGTATTTAAAAAATTCCAGTGTATTCCCAGGATTTCCAGCCCAGTAGACACCCTGTACAATGAAAGTAATGCCCATGGATAAAAATATCATGCCATAGAAGGAAATTTAACAATGAAATGAATAATCCTTATCCACCGAATTTGGATAAGTTCATTTAGAACGTCAACCAACTTAAATCCTTAATTTAAGGAAACTTAAGGTGTGGTAAATGTATTGATATAAGTCGTCTTAGTCAAATAAGTAGGTTAGCATGCACGCTCATCGAAGTGTTTGTCACTTGGTGGCAATCAAAATCAAAAATTTATTCAGTTTGCTGAGTTAATTAAAAATCAACCCAGTTTACTTGAACTAAAAAACCAACAGTCCTGGTGGTGCTGTTCTACCTCGACAGAAACACTATGTAAAGTAAATTAAGTGCTAAACTTTTTTTCCCAAAATTTATCAACGTGTAACACCTCAATGTTCGCATGCAATATGTCATTAACGAAATGGAAGACGTGCCCAGTGTTCTAATTTAATATTATATTAATGATCACGAAAGCTTTTTAAATAAAATATTTGAAAATTAAAAAGAACGATTAAGTGCAGCAGAAATACAAAGTGGCTGCAACCAGCAAGTGGCTTTTGGTACTACCTCAGGGAATATTTCTAGGAAATCATCTTACATGTACACATGTATGCACAGAAAAAATGTCATAGGTGCCAACGTTCTTTACAACTTAAGACATTGAAAAAACAAGAAATTAGAAAAAACTGCAGCATAACTAAACTTAATTGCTAATTAGCCTTCTTGATTAATTTTCCATGGCGTCAGACCGGCCAACTTGGAAACACCGCAAGCAAAATTCACTATTGGTACATCAAAATTAACATATGTCGCTCAAGGAAATCGAAAAAGAGCAAGTAAGCAAAAACTACAATCTGGGTGAAAGAAGACAGCACGCACTTCAAAAACTATCTGTTCTAATAAGTTGTGTGCACGGAAATGGCCTCGCAAACGACAACTATCACAAAGTTGATGTTTTTCTAAATTGAGGAAAACAATTTTGGGACAAGAAAGGATAATCTTCCCTAAGAAACCTGTACTATGCCTTAAGGAATTCCAAACCGAATCTGAACAAGGCATCTACTGGAATTGGGATTACATATTCCAAGACTTTTCCACGACTTTTTCATGAATTTAAAAAAAAGTTCAATGCCTACTAGAATGGTACCACATGGTGTCTACTGGATTTGGGATTACAAATTACATGATTCAAAAAATATTCAATGCCTATTAAAATATGGGGCCTTTCAAGTTTTATGTCATCACTAAATAGCGATTTTCAGAAAACTTCTCAACCGCAGTGATGACATGATCATTGGCCAAAAACGCCATAGGAGAAATTTTTGCAAAACTGGTTGACAAATGATCGATTATAACTCAAATTGTTATTTTGTGAATCAATCAACGACAAAATTTCAGTGATCCTGGTGCACATTTCATAATTTTTCCATGACTTCCATGCCCTGAATTTCAGTTGATGAATTTTCTAGGAATTCCATGCCCTGAATTTCATTTCATGACTATTCCATGACTTCCATGTCATGAATTTCATTTCATGACTTTTCCATGACCTCCATAACCGGTGGACACCCTGTACAAGCAGGTGTTTACCAGCGCTTCTCTTCAAGTAGGGTGCCACTTCAATTTATTAGGTAATTTCATTCTATCCTCATAATTAAATTGCAATGAAAATGTATTGCAGCGCAAAAAACTTACCTCCAGCAACATTTACAAAATCCTCCCCTGTGGCTTTGTAAACTTCGATGTACCTGTTGCCAATATGATGTTTATGTCTTTTCAGAGCCATGTCCCTGTGCTCTTGATTGATGAATCGGATTAAGGCCTCCCCATTACGACGTCCTTGTGGACTTAGACATAATGCAACACCACCCCTATGAAAGAGAAAAAAATACGAAACTTTAATACAGGTACATGTATTTTCAATAGTCTCTGAATAAACTTTTACATAAGCATTTCGCGTGCACCATTGTCGGTATCCAAAACATAGAACTATTACAAGTGGCACCAGTGATTGTTCAAATTATTTTTGCAACTTTTGAAGTTTTTGCTCCAACATGGAGAGTAACCAGAGGCGTTCACGTGTTATGAGAAACATGTCGACGTAAAAGCAATGTTTAACTCAATCGTAGGCCTAGTCAGTCGAAGATTAGATTAACTCGAACAATCGACCAGACGTTTTATCAAACACTAATAGAATTTTTTTGGGTGCAGACATTGTTCTGCATATTTGACTTGATACTTGGCGGGACAATGCGATGGCAAACATTAAAAATATCAAGCACTTGATATCACCTGATAACCACTCTACTGCGTTTTAAAGAGGACCAGCCAAGATTGTTCACACTCAAGAAGTACAAGAAGAATTAACTTTTTAACCATATTTTGAATAATTTTTTGATCTAATAGATACATTGTATGCGGCATACCATGGTAGGCATATTTTCATAGAGGCTTTTGGAAAGTACAGAAAAACATGATAAAATCACATTTTTCTATTCAAAATGGAAAAATTAACTCGTTCTCAATCGTTGACAGGTGTTTTATCAACTATTTTTATTATTTTAGTGGAAAATAATTTGACTTGTTACAGGTGTAACAGAAATCCCATTATCACATATTGTTCTGCATATTTGACTTGATACTTGGTGGGACAATGAGATGAAAGTCTGTTGCAACCATTAAAAATTTCAAGCACTTGACATCACCTGATAACCACTCTGCTGGGTTTTAAAGAGGACTAACCTAGATTGCTCATACTTAAGAAGTAGATGAAGAATTAACTTTTTTATAATTGTTGTTGAACTGTTTCTTGATCTAATGCGATATACATGTATGGCATACAATTGTAGACCGTTAGGCACTTTTCATAGAAGCTTTTGGGAAGAATAGAACAACATCATAAAATCACACTGGTTTTCTAGTCAGAATACAAAATCATGCAGTCGTTGACATGTGTTTTATCAACGATTCTTATTTCTTTAAGTGGAAAAATAATTGTGCTTGCTACATGGTGTAACAGAAATCCCGTTACCCCATATGGTGTTGATTGCAAAAGTCTTACCTTTCAGCATTCATGGCTCAAAATGAGCAAATATGGATTCCCGATAGTTAATTCACCAGCATGATTTGTAGAGAGCTGCCCACACACTCCCTTTTGAGTTATTTTCTCAAACTAGTTACTCCAAAATAACTTGTGAATCTCCACGTAGGCATGTGCAGACGACTATTTCACATCATTGTCATCCAGTGCGAAATCATCTAATGTGATAATATGTGGGATGATAAGCGGTTTGCACCTTTACTATGAACCCATAATCGATCCACTATCTCAATAAATGTTAACGCCCTCACAAACTTAAAAAACTAAAGTAAATACGTTTTTTTTTTGGCTAAACAACAAATTTGAAAGTCTTCCCATGGATCTGAGCTTCAATGTCATTCCCAGTAACACAAACATTGGATTTTTGGTAAACAATATGTGATCGGAAGTTGCGTTTGTATGTTGTGATAATGTGTTCTCATTCATTGCAAAAACATTTATTAGTCGCTGCAATTTGCCACTCAAATATATTTTATTATAAAAATTGAAAATGTTGCAAGATATTGCATCTAATTATCTTGTCCATCATCTCAGCATTTTCTCACACAAGATGGAACTTAAAACTGATCTCATCATATATATTAACGTTAGGATTCTTCTAGTTATATTTCGAAAATTACGTGTGCACAGCACCCTAGTCCCCCAGGCAATATTGTGTCGTAACCATTGATTATCAAAATATCTCAACTACAGTATGCATAAATTACTCAGTTTTTTCTATAATGATTAATATTCGATAGGAATATATGCATACATATACCTGTACATATGAAGTGTTATATGTAACAATTATGGAAATATTTAGCTATTTTTTCTCAAGCATCTACAGGTCTTCAGAAAAGCCTAAGCTTGGGGACAAAAATGCTGATGACCTGATCGTTCCTTGAACCAACGGCCCACGCAATTATTGTAGAATACAAAACCGATTATAAGCTTGTTTTTGGGGTTTTTTTGTTCAAAATTTAAAGCGAAAAAAATCAAGTATTTCTTTAAGGCGAGATAGATGAGTGTGGCAAGCATACAAATTCGGAATTTTTTTCCATTGTTTACAAGTGTCGCAGCCACCACATTAAAAATATCATATATACAGAACATGGTCCCTAAACATGTCATTCTGCAGTCTGTACAACGTGCCAGCAATTTCAATAGACCGAACAAATGTGTAATTTGTAATCAACTTTTGCAGACTTATTGCTGCAGTCACAAACCGTATAAAATCAGCATTGGCAAAAATAGTTGGGTTTAGCTCAAGCAATGTTCTTTATACCTTTCCAGAAACTTCTAAATTATGTCATCAGAATGACACGACACAACAGTGGATAAACATTTCTCAAACACATTTTAGTAGGTCTAGCTATTGAACAACGAAAGATTCAATCTCATGTCCTAATATTTGTTTTTGGTCTAACGTTAAAATCGAGAACAAACGACAAGAATAGGTTTTTTGCAGTCAACCTTTCAGAAAAAAAAATTAACCGACTATTACCTTCTGATATTGCAAACCATATCTTCAATAAACCCTTTGCATCGTCTTTGAAATAATCACACTCAATGGCTTGATCAACAAACTTATTAATTTCCAAACCAGAGGGGGATTTTACTTAATTTCAATTATTAGAATGATTGGCCAGGTGAGATTTTCTAGTGCACTTAACAGCTCCAAGCAATTTTTCGACTGTGCAACGGCTCTCAATAAATATCCTTACGACCTCACAGAGTAGTTGTATAACGTATTAAAACTTAATGGTCCCTAGTAGCCTGTGTAACTTTTTTTTCGACAAAATGAGGTCTTGATTAGCACAATAAAAGTTAGCCCATATCATCTACAGCCACAATTGTTCCAAGTGGCCTGCAGCGCCAGTAAGCGTTAAACCAACATGTAACGTCCATGTAAGTGTAATTTGCGTGGAGAATCGGTGGAAATAAATTAAGCGATTGAAATTAAGCCACGAGGAATCAAATTTATGGTGCAAAGACAATGTTGTGGTCACGCCCTAGTTTTTAGGAGCAAAAATGCAAACTGCATGATGATATAAAATGGCCATTAATTCGCACTGCATCCAATGTAGCTCGTCATAAAATGTTTAATTTTCTTGCTGTGTGTACAAAAATTGTTAACCAATAAACGCTATTTGTTTCGACCCTCATCGTTGAACAAACCCTCACTTTTACCGTCCGTTTTTGCAACTAATACAGGGTTCTCCCAGGGATGATATTTTCAACTTCCCTGACTTTTCCCTGACTATTACAGGTTTTAAAACAAATTTAGATTAGTTTTTCAAATGGACAATTTCATTATTAATATCTTTCAGAGAATTGCTTGATCTTTGTGCTAAACCAATAACTAGCTACATGTATGTGAAATATTATTCATTTGTTGAATTTCCCTGACTTTTTAAAAGTAAATCCATTTTCCCTGATTATTCCAGGTTTTAACACAAATTACCCTGACCACCCTGTACACTGAAAATGCCAAAATATGGCATATGCCAATATAACAAATGCTATGTTTATAGCTTCTATTACTGTACGTATAAACAGGCGATAGAACATAACTTTTCATTATAGCAATCAGCAAACTTAGATTAGTATTTCAAATTGACAGTCTCATTATGAATTTCTATCAAAATTTCTTGTCACTTCTTGATTTTTGTGTTAACCAGTAAAAATCCACGAAAAATGATTTTTGTGTTAACCAATAAAAATACACGAACAATGTATTATTGATTGACAATTTCATTATGAATGTCTATCAGAATTTCTTCTCACTTCTTGATTTTTGTGTTAACCAGTAAAAATCCATGAAAAATGTATTATTGATGTGTCGAATTTCCAGGGGGAACCCTGTAATAAACGTTAACCTGTAATTGCCTAACTTGTCCAGGCCTTTCCAATTTCCTGACAATTCTAGATTTTCCAGGTCTTGGAGGAATCCTATAATACCCTGTAAATCCCATTTTATTAGCAAACAGCAAATTTTAATTAATTTTCAAATTGAAAATATCATTATTAATTTCTCCTCAGAATAGCTTGTCATCTAATGTAAGAATTCTACGGATAACTACAACAACAATTCTTATCGTTATCGCCAGCTATGCGAAATTGTTATTTGTTGAACTTCTTTGACTTTTTCAAAGTAAATCAAATTTCCCTCAGTGCTACAGGTTTTCCAGGTCTGGAGGAACCCTGTAATAAACGATACATCCAACCTTCTTGGACATGTTCCTTGGGAAAAGTTGTCTGTGGGATCAGACAAGGTCCAGCAGAAATGGAAATGGATTTAAATTCGGGTGTCCAAAACAAACTGGATTCTGCCTAATTATCAGCTTTTTACGCCAACGAATGCAAGCTATTTTGAGCAGCAAAAAATATAAAAAATGGGCAATTATAAGGGTAGGCAGGTTGTCGCCTACAGGAAGGGTGTGGGGTTTGAGTGGCTTGACCTGTTTGCGTGCCCTCCCTCCCCTTATCGCCACCGCATGCAAATAGATGGCCTACGGTATTACATAATTCAGAACGAAGAAATTTAAGTAAATTTACGTGTCTTGCACCAGGTATTACACGAAGCTAGGAGAAAAAACAGGAATTACGTATCGAGATGCAAACTGACGTCCATTAAGAATATTCATGGATTAGCAATATTGCTTGGCCTACAAGAATCTCTGTCAGGCTTTGGAAGGGGAAGAAAAAACGATGGAAATCTGTAATATATCGAGGGCTTAGAATCGTAAATTAGGGGGGACTGGACATGTCCCACTAAGAGACTGGGAGCCCCCTCACCTGACCAATTACACAGCAGTTAGGGTATTTTCGTCTGTCCAAGCTTGTTGTTCGACAGAGACCATGCAGACATCATAGTCCTCAATTGTAGAGTCTTGGCCACAACCCTCCAAGTGGCCCAGGCACGAGTGACGCATGTTCTCCGTCTTTCACCCATTGCAACAGGTTTCTCGACCTTTTCTAAGAAACCATTTTGTCCACTGAGAATGTTAAATTTCACTGAGACCCAGTTATCATGCGAGATGATCGCCGATTTAGGGGCCTTCACAAGGACAAACAGTCGATTATGTAAAGTTTGATATTATGCTGTTTGGACAAGTATTGCAATGGATAACTGGCAGTTAAAAGACAATTTCGTTAACGAATTTGACCAAGATGGCGCCGTCTGTATATTCAAACTAACCATGCTATGGCAATTATGAAATGCTGCCAAGTGGAGTAGACTCAGAAACTGCTACAATTTGAAACTCATGCAGAATGTGTAATACCGGTACTGTATGAGGTAGTCAGATCAGAAATGCTTAAAACACTGGAGTGAATTTCGAGATGGGAGTCTCTCTCGATGGATTTACAAGAACAGTACGTCTATATGCAAGATTTAATTTATCTTGCTATGATGGCCTAATTCAAAGATTTTTATGCCCAATAATAATAATAATCCTGGTCAGGGCAATACAGGGCTCTATAGCTAAAACTGATACTTATTCGTTTTTCATTCTACCAGACAATGGAATAGCCTTCCTAGATATAACATAACATTGTCAAAGTCAATTTAACGACGGGGAGCATTTCTCATGATTACTGATATTACAACCTACACAAAACGCGTCAAGTTGCTGACTGAATGCTACTGAGTTAAACTTTTGGGCAACAACTTACTCGGCATTTTGAATTAATTGGAATGCCAAAAACTAATACAGGCTGATTCCAAACTGGTAATCATCTTCGATGCGACCAATTGTCACATCCAAACCAAACATCAGCACCAAACATTATAAGGAAGAAGCAAATATTTTATGTTGAATTTGAAGAAGGCGTTTAAGTCATGCTTTATCTGAACTCAAGAATCTCAGTGCCAGTATACAAAACCACTATAAGCCAATTGAGAACATATACAAACTGAGTTCTTCAGAACATGCGCAAGTCCCAAGCAATGCGAGTGAATTCAGTGCAATGACTGCGTTATTCAATCAGTATTCTGACCTAGAAAGGCGTACATCCGAAAATAAGGGTAATTATTTTAGAGTCGACCTACGCCTGCAAAGTGACTGAATTGGCACCAACTCGACATCTTTTGGAAAAATACTTAATGTCACCAAGCCCAGCAGTCAACGGTCACATTCCTTCCGCAATAACAAAAATTCAGTTTTTCACGATTTGCAATACATGTAAGACTCAAGATTTAGGGAAATTTCCGTGTCGTAAATTCTTTTTAGAAACTAACCCACGAATTCAAAACGCTTTTTAGGGTAGGTAGGGGGCAGGTAGACTGTCTCAGGTTAAAAGTTTACCTGTCAATAAATATATTACTCGAAACTTAGGTAGCCATTTCATAGACGGTGCCCTAAAGCCAAGCATAAGCAGGAATCCTGCTGTTTACCAGAAAAATGCTGGGCTCATTATCATAACCAGTTTTGTGCTGAACCCTTGTCTGGCAGCCATTTTTATAAGTCGTAATAATCTTGTAGATCGGCTGCCATGTCAGAGGTTAAACGCGCTCCGTGAACCACCCCAAGCCAGTCTAGCATTCAAGGCTTACCCCAAAAATTTTAATTAACCTAACGATTCAGCCAGAATATTAATTTGAACGCTTTTCTGAACAACAAACAGCACTTACTTCGCAATATTGAGTCCTCTAAAAAATTTAGCAATGTCCTGATCTGACGACTGCCATGGAAGCCCTCTTGCTCTCACCACTGTGTTATTATCCACTTCATCGTTCCTGGAGCTGAAAAAAAATAAAGAAGCCAATTAATCGAGTGCTGCATGCCATGAATTAAATTACATTATTAACGAGACCTAAGTCTGTAATGCGTTTGACAAGAAAATTGGATCTCAAACTGGATTAAATAACTGGCTTATGCAGAGCTTGCAAATAACGGCAAATGGGGCATTTAGCCCCAACAGTATCACACTACCATGGTCGATGTAGCTAATTAATTCTAGCAATATACTGATGTGGTTAAATAGTTAAGTTTTTCACTTGTGGCCACCGATCAACTCTGCAAAAAAGTGCATCATGGAATTAAGTACACCTACTGAAAATAGCTCATTACAGACATTACCACAAGGAATAACCGGCTCAATAAAATCATGGACTGTTCCTACACTGTACATGTAGCTTTCATGCGTCCTACACAACACGTTCATTAACAATTTAATTTGAGAAAAGATTCCGAGTAATTCAGAAAACCTGGTTATGCAGTTGCACATGTATTAAGGAATCGCAGGGACTAAAGTATATTGCAATTTTTACGACGGTGAATGTAACGGCAAAAATAGCAATTAGGGGCATTTTGCCCCAACAGTACACTATCATAGTCGATGCTTGTAGCCAATTAATTCTAACAATTCACTGATATGGTTATAACTAAGTTCTTTATTTATGGCCTCTTTACACCGTTGCAAAAAAGTGCATCATAGAAAGTACAACTACTGAAAATAGCTCATTACAGAAATTACTGCAAGGAATAACTGGCTCAATAAAATCGTAGACTGCACCTACAAGTAGCTTTCATGCATCCTACACAACACGTTCATTAACAATTTTCTTTGAGAAAAAAATCCGAGCAATTCAGAAAACCTGGTTATGCAGTTGTACATGCCCATGAATTATGAAATCGCAGTGGATAATGTAATGCAACTTTTACGACGAATTCAGTGGGAATGACATCAAAACCCAGAATTTTATGCCTTTTCACCGCTACTTGAAATTCCTGAACCTCCAATTTGTCAGTATTTCAGGCAGGGATGAAGGAGGGGGAGTGTGGCATATTTCTAGAAGCCAACATGTGGTAGAAGTACCGAAATGACGAAAAACGCCAAGTTATTGTCCTTTGCTAGGAATTCGTTGAAATAAAAAATGTCGCTGAGAAGATTCTTTGAGAAGTTTCGAAGGACGAAAACACTTGCTCTTTATGCCCGTTAGAGGGCTTTCATCTGTCATTCTCCCACTGGTGATTTCCCAGCTTTTTTTGGGGAGTTTTGTATTCATTTTTTTGGTACATGTAACAATTGCACAATGCGCTGCAATTATTTTCCTTCATTTGTTTTTTACCAACCCCTTAAGTGTACTTGCTAACAAATGCCACTGGAGAAATTTAAAAAAAGAGTCCATAAATTACGAATAAGCAAACAAAGTACATGTTCATATACAAAAAAATGGCCGTGATTTGGGGCGTGCCAATATTTCTGGGATGAACGGAATTGCATTAATGGTACTAATGGTTAACAATCTTTGGCAATCTTCAAGCCTTCCCAGCTTCATGCAAAAACTGGAAATTTCGAGATGGACGTCCTTCACACTTGAGCAAATACTAAAGGGAATGGTCGTTCATCTTTCGAGGTCAGCAGTCTATGCATTTTTCCCTCTTGAAAAGACTTGATTTTACCTGCTCCCAACCCCTACAGTACCTCTCGCCCATAGGTCCATGGGCCATGGCAAAACGGGGATACCTGGTGTCACATTTGTGCTAATCGAATAGTTCGAAAGCTAAGGCAAGCAATGTGTACAATGTGAGGCAATGAAAAGAATATAACACTATTGTCTGAGTCACATCTTATGTCTGTCATCATCTCAATCTGTACTGATAGAGGATGACCCTGTTTTAAAACATTGGTCCACATTTTGTTGTTTTGCTTCTTTTTAACTGAATAAACTTAATACTGCGTCCCTCAAGTTGATCATGACGCAGTGTTGAAATGCCACCAAGAACTTCAAAAGCAAGCAAAAACACGACAAAAGAACAGACTTTTGCTCAATTTTTTAACCCACGACCATCCACAACTGCAGATCTACAGTAGTTATTTATATCATGTAATCATCAGATTCTGATTATAAGATTGTAATTTGCTTGTTACAAGTACGTTGTACACAGTACATGTGAGAATTTTCTTTGGTCCAAACCGCGTACATATGTAATGTGAATCAGTGTTACAAGAGTATTAACTGGAACTGATCCTGTTGAATTAACATGGTATATATGCTATTTTAACAAGATTCGTAATACAGCATTTCGCTTCACGGTCTACTTTCCAAGAACCTATTTAGGCCGTAAAGCGAGGTATGGGCACAATTCCCTTCTTATCCTCCCTTGACCATTTTTCTGCATGTTTTCAACTTGCAAGAACAGGAACTGCAATTGCTCGTGAGAATTTTTCTAGGTGCAAAACGTATTCTTTGCGGTCTGCAACATTACGTCTTTCTGAACATATTTTTGGTTGCAGTTTCTGAGAGAATTACTGCATTCTCAGCAATAAGTCACTGCCAAGCTATAACCAAGTAGCTCTTTCGCTGACATCAGCGATGGGTTGAGCAAGTCCAAGTCAAAACCTCAACTCAGTTAGTGTAATCCATGACTTTGGCACGACTTGACTATCGTCTCATCTAAAATTACATTTCCAGCAATTAGCATACAGATAAGAAAGCGTGGAAAGACAAACATGTAAGTTATTTCACAACGGTGGTTTTCAAACAATGCATGCCACATAACCGTGTAATGATAGGGGGCAAGTTAACAAAGCAAGTTGCAGTCATGAACGCCATTAAATTGGCGCGTTATATCAGGTGGAGTGCGCAATTAAAGCGAATGATGAAAGGGATTTTGATTTTTACTGCCAATGAAGATGGCGCTAAACAGCTACTTCGTAGTGTTCAGGTGTTACTAACTGAAAACTGTCTGATAACGTTATTTTGGCGATAATGAAAACGTTTTATGCAGCACCTCAAATAACGAGTTAGGTCAAAATGCGGTAATCTTTAAAACTTCACACAATGACATGGGTAACCAATGACATGACAGGAAACATTGAATGTGGTTGTTTGTTTTAGTAATTTTTACTGCCATGTGAAATTGGGCAGGCATGTTCATTGTGTTTGACTATAGTTTTCTCCCAGCCCAGAGATGAACATCCTTCATGAACATCATTTTTGATACCAAACCATGAAACATCATCTCCAAACAAAACTCAAAATTAAAAAGAATCACAATCGGCTTTTGTCTTGGTTTAATAATGACCTCTATCAATTGTTTTCTCATGGGAGATAAACCAATCAAAAGTTCACACCTCATTTTTTGTGCATTTCAAAATTTGACCAACGTACATGTAAATATGGTGCAAACTACACCCATGGCCGGACCTTCAGTCTCGCAACATTAAACCTATGGGTAATTAACTAAATGCCCTGGATACGCCCCCTCATTACCTTTTAAATGCAGCAAAACTTTACATTCATTCAATTTTAGTAATGTCACGCAATAAGCATTTATATTAATTTCAGTCGACAGATTATATGCATCAAGTATAACGAGTATCTCTTAATTGTATTATTTACATTCTGGTTTATTAAAATTTCTTGTCATTGATCCAGCTTTGTTACACGCAGGATGTCAGTTGTGAGTCATTTATCAGGATACATGCAATCATTTTTGCACATTTATAAAACTGACACTGTCGAGGATTCTCACATACCAGTATAAACTTATCATCGATGAAATGATTGGCCATTTATTTCGGAATATAAACTACCACGTTTGTCGGGCCAAATACCGCTGCAGCTTTCAAATTACTGCATATTTTCTGGCCATTTAGTTGCCACGCATGCCAAAAAAATTGCGCAAAACGCGTCATAGCTGGCGCTGTGATCAGCCTAGCAGGTCACTCACTGTAACAGCATTGCAAAAATGCAATTTCAACTCGCTTCGGATTTGGAAAAATTGCTCTATGTAAATGGATGTGAAACTTTTTTTAACCTCCAAAGAAATGAGCCAAAAATACTTTTCTAAATTCTATTCGTGTAGGGATATATTTCATTTGTATCCTTCGGTCATCTTCATTCAACCCCATCTAGTCTTCCTAACATTGCTCTTCTTAAGGCGCCCATATTTCGTTTGATAATAAAACTACGCATGTTTTTATAATAATACATGTACTGTACGTTCAATTTATATCCCCGGCTTTTATGACCTATCCAAGTTTTCGAATTTTCCCCAAGCACGATCGTGCATGATCTGCACTAAGTCGAAGGTAACATTTCAAGTCTAATGTGCTCATCACAGCTTGAATTCCGTTTGGGAAACTCATCTGGCTCGCTCTAACACACAATTTTGCTATAAAATAAAAAGATATATGGACTGCTTAACGTCGAAGGGCCCATAAAATACCCAATCCATTAAATTATTGTTGGACCATTATGTCAGGTATATGCAGATTAGCAAGCCGGATAGCTAAACGTCTAAGTTCATCAAACTAAGTATTTTTCGGTTCACCCCAATTTTGTTTGGACCTACAATCCGATATACATGTACTTTTGAACATTATCTTAAAGTGACATTTACGTTCCCAAATTTTAGCATTTTGAATGTTAATATGTTTAAAGTTGATGCATCTTTTATTAATGCTTAGAAACACCGCTAAGAGCGCTCAAGACGTTGAAGGTAGCTGCGCGAGTCTATGACCATTTTTGGGTTCATCTACCTGTTCATCGACCCTGTAATCTCAGACATTTTTTTAATTATATCCTAACAATTAGCAAGTTGCTTAAAAATAATTGCAGGAAAACACGAGCCTTACCATATTCCATGTTCTAGTCGAGAATTTATTAGTTCTGGTTCGTCGAAAGTATGACCTGAAATCAGAAAAAATAACACAAATTAAGCCCAAGGTATTTAAATCGTTGATATTTTACGATTCAAAGTATGTAAAATTCCGATAAAACTGTCAGTATTAATTAGCACTCAGACGACGACTAATGCAGCATATGTTTATGGATTAGCTAACTGAGTTTTGCTTTTGGCAAGTTTTAATAACCATTTAGAAATCTATCTGGCATTATGTCAGTATTAATCTCAGTAATCTGCATTAAAAATCGTCATAAAAACTTTTATTAGATCATGTTATCAAATTTTCTCTAATAGAACTTGCCACTTTCAATGTGAAACTTTGTAGAAGCAATTAAACGGAACATTAATCAGTTCTGTATGAAGACCAAAAACAATATGAACATCGTAAATAGAAAAATGCAAAGTGAGTTTATCGAGCCAATGGCGAATGGCGAGCAAGAATGATATATTGCATGCAGTCTAATATCATTGATTCATTTACGTGTAAGCATTATAGACCTGCAGCCAATTTTAATTGAGATTTTTTGTTTAATCAGTTCATGAAGTTAAGCCGTAAACATAGAGATAAAATTCGGGTTGTTGTCCAGACAAAACCTATCTTAAAACATCGAAATAAAAACCCTCTAGAAACAGGAATAAATAATAATGAATGACTATCACGAATGAGAGCTTAGGACATCTTCAATGCCATTCAGAGATTGCATTCAATAATGGTTGATGAGCCGTTTGTTAAAACCAGCTCTAAGAATCGAATATTATTCGATGGCAGTTCTAATTGAATATTATTATTCGATTTTTTTACAGGTACCTGTATATTATTCGATTTTTTTGCAGGTACCTGTATATTATTCGATTTTTTGGAAGGTACCAGTATATTATTCGATTTTTTTGCAAGTACATGTATATTATTCGATTTCTGCAGGTTTAGTAGTACTGGTTATGACAGGTTTGAGCAGTTTGAACCTGCTTTTCTACTTTGTACACATTCACGAATTGTGTTTATAAGCTTATTTTTGCTGTTCTACAAGCCTGTTTAATATGCAACAGACAATGGGCATATTTGGCTGTTTGCTATTCAAAAATGCTTAGATATAATTAATTAATATATTTTTCACGGCTTGTGTATTTTTTTTCGAAATGGAGATATAGATATTTCAAGATTTTTGAATATAATCCAAGAATATTTTGAGATACGTGTATTTGCAATACAGACAACGTCAAGGTCTACTTTTATATTGCTGTTTTACAAGCCTGTTTAATATTCAACAGGCAATAAGCATATTTTGCTGCTTTACTATCCAACTTCTTAGATATAAGAAATTAAGGCACTTTCACGAATTGTTGTATTTTTCAAAATGGGCATCTGGATATTTCAAGATCTTTGAATATAGTTCAAGAATACATTCGAGATATTTTCAACACATCCACGTCAAGACGGTGCTCGTATTTGTTTCAAGGTTTGCTCTAAAAAGGGTTGCATTAAAGTCTGTGCTCAAGTTTCTCCCTTATGCTTATTGTCTGCTTCCAGAATCTAATTAGACTGGCAAAAATCAATTATTCAAATTAAGACTCGAAGCCTGCAGTCTGGACATCCAAGCCACTAATGAAACCTGCATGGAGACCTTCATTTGCCATGCAAATGCAGGCCACTTCATTAATCACAACCCAAGTCAGACAAAAGCAAGGCGAAATCTTTGAAGCATGAAAAGCCAAAACGTGAACAACAACAACCGCCATCAAAAAAGCACAAGAATGCAGATAAGAAGAAGTGATTTGCCCTACACGAGGGGGTACCCAACTCTGACCCCTGGAGAGTTCATTCCATCGGACACAATGTGGCCAATTTTGAGCCCAATGGCCCACCGCCTTGAGAATGTTTTATAATCAGAATATTCCGTAAAACTATCCAATTACCAAAAAGCAGGGTTTGAAAAACTTGCACTTTTCACGTGGGCTTACCGTTTTGGGAAAATGTGCCAAAAGCCAGGATTGGGCAATTTCGGTAGAAGGTGAATTTTAGAGGTCCTTAACCGAAAGTGTAGTTAAAAAAAGGATAAATGATAATAAAGGGGTACGGTGGAATCAGCCAATCACGAAGTCACCTTTCTTCAAGTCTCAAAAGCGCCATCGTTTATTTGGATAATACTCAACGCCATTGAAATTCGTGGCTAAACCTCACAAAGTCCTGGTAGAAAATGTTGCTTATTCATCTTTCTGGAACCTTTACCTTTTTTGCAACTCAAGATTTAGGTTTACGTGGGTTGCCTGCAAGGTGTTTGAACCATCATTACACTCGATGTGCTGTTTACAACACGTTCACAATAGGGTGCTGTGGGACAGTGGGAGGGTGAGTGTAGTTCAAGATCGCAAAAAAAGCTAACTCGTGCGAACTTTAAATATGTGTCTGGGGTAAAACCTTTCAAATTCTTTGCCTTACCAACACAAGAGCATAACTCTTTACATGAGCACCTTTGAAGTTGGACTTCCTGTGACTCATTATAAATGCAAGATCCCTTGAAAGCTTTCGATGGCATTAACTCTAGGCAGGCAGCCATTGATTACTTTCAAAAATCCCAAAGTGAACTATTCGAAATGGTGGAATAAAATGCAGACATGTCTGCAACTGGCATGTACTAATTTCATGCAACGCCCATGCTTAGCAGGGCATGTGAATTTCACTATGGATGCAAGATCCCTTGACAGCCAGACATTGTAAACTTTCAAAAATCCCAAAGTGAACTATCCTAAATGGTGAAAAAGAATGCAGACATGTCTGCAATTGGCATGTACAACTTGTACATGTCATTTTCCATGCTTAGCAGGGCATGTGAATTTCACTATGGATGCAAGATCCCTTGAAGATCCTTGAAAGCTTTCGATTTCAAGAACTTAATGCAGGCAGCCATTGTTCACTTTCAAGAATCCCAAAATGGTGGAATGAAATGCAGACATGTCTGCAATTGGCATGTAATAGTCCATGCAACGCCCACGCTTAGCAAGGCATGAGTTAACAGCTAGAAGATAATTGAACGCCCACCTAACCTGACCAGGCCTGCCCACAGTGGCAATGCTGGTGACCCCAGGGGCCATCATGACACCTGATGCTCAAACGCGATAGGCCTTGATTATGATGACAACCCCTCATGGATATTCATGTCACACCTATGAGCGACCAACGTTAACTAACCGCAGTGAACTTTTCGAGAATGACATTAAATAAATAGGCGTTTATTACACTTGAGAAGTAGACTGATGTGCTAAGGCCACAGACGAGCAAGTAGCAAGTTCACTCATGACAAAATTTAGATCAAATTGAGAACAGTCTGTAATTTATTTTGGGGAAAAAATATTTCTTACCACTACTAGTAACCAATATAAATTAAAAAGAACTTGCCCTTTAATATAAAACATAAATACCAGATTCCTCTAAAAAATCAATTTAATTGATTTTATCGAGGAATCTGGTATTTATGTTCTACAACCACCGATCACTAGAAAGTCTGTAGATTTCCTTTAATATAAAGTTTTTAATCAATATGGCCATTAACAAGGATGGGTAATTATTAAATTTATACACGTATACTAAAGAAATCCACATATCGCATTATTAATGCACCTGTTAATTTGGATTTTTAATTATTAGCAATGAATTCTTGGAATTTATCTTAATTTGGCAATAATGAAGCCAAATTGAAGCCATAATGAAGCCAAATTGATCGAAGGAACCAATCTGCCATATTTCCATATATCGGTTTCCCAGTCATTGTGCAAAAGACAACTTCGATATAAGAAATACCGTCTTGATTCTAATTTTAATAAAAGTTAGGACATCCCCTGACTTTTTGAAAAAATTTAAAAATTCCCCAGGATTCCCAGGTTATGTGGGAACACCGACAAAACCTCATAAACATTTTAACATGCATGAAAAAATATTGTTGGTCCTCAATGCGTAATTATGGCAATGGTAAAGTCAAAACCTCCCAAGTCTTCCCATGCATGCGATAAGAACCTGGATGATGTAGCCAAAAATAAATGAGGAGAAATGGCCCAGTCATCGCTGCTTAATTAATGACTGCTTTTAAATTTGAATACCGGTTTACATGTCCCATCTACATGGTGGAAGGGTTCGGATTCATTGTTTTTTACCTGGTCTGATAAGATGTAGTCTTAAAGAAGCCGCCGGTTGTGTTAAGCCAACAAGGGGTGATGTAAATCTTGCCATGCACCCCTCCAGTTTGATACAAAGTGTTATTTTAGCCTATTCTGCAGTACGTTTTTATATAAAGTTCTAACTGGCTTTTAGAATAAGGTCGCCAACCTTCATTATCTGATTTGTAACTTAAACACGAGAAGAAAAAGGCCCAAGATGGTTCAGAGCTGCCTCGTCACGACAGGTACATAAAACGTTCGTGTATTCGAAATGCAAACCGCTGATAAATTTACGATATCCTTTTCGAATCGAGTTTTAGACATTGCAACTTTGAACATAAACTTTGTTTATTTTAATATGCAGGTAACGTCTGCTGAAAAAATGGTAGAAAAGCAAATTTGGTTTTATCGTAATATTTAATAAAAAAGGGTTTTTAAACTGTTTTTTATAAATATTCAATAAGTATGATTACCATGATGCTCATCAAATCACCATCAATGCATGTCTGATTGGACCTTTAAGCCAGAAGTTCAAATATTGTCATCATTTTAAGCAAACAGAAGACACTACCCAAACTTCCTAATCAATATATGAAATTCCTTTTGAATTGAAATCATAATAAAGATAGGAAAACCCCTGACTTTTCAAAGCATTTTCAAAATGTCCCCGACTTTTCCAGGTTTATTGAAATTTTTAACTTCAAATCCCCTGACTTTCCCAGGATTCCCACAGAACCTGGGAATCCTGGAAAACCTTGGAAAGTCAGGGCTTGACTGTCAGAGAGTGCACTGCCCTCTAATCCAAATTTCGCAGAATTTTAGCAATTGATGTTGCACAAACAGTTGGTTAAGGATTTTTTCCGAAAAAGGGAGAAGTCTAACAGGTGCTTTCTTCGCCACTTCTCTAGAAACCGTCCTTGTCGCATCATAAAACAGGTACATTTTGCCGTTTTTGCCAGGCCAGAAATAAATGTCTGCATGGTTGACCCTGAGAAATTAGTTAAGAGTCATCATGCGTCTTGATTTTTTTACCAAAACTCTTGTCCACCCTGCAGCAGCTAGACGTTTTTTGGTCGCCAGAGCATTGCACCTGGTAGTACGACTCGCCGCACGTTAATTGTCGTAATTTCATTGCGGTAATTTTATTTCTCTGAGTGAATTTTTTTCTTCACCAGTTTCCTTAGAGGAGATTTAAGATTGCTAGAATCTCGTTTAGGCATACATCTAGAATCTAGAGCACCTATACTACCATGTATAAAACTGTCTACCATCTAACAAATTCAATGATTTCAACTAAATTGTCATCCTTTCGTCCATTCTGGAGGTAGATTTCATTTTTCGAGATTTTATTTGTTATCGAAATTGCCAAGTTCCGAATGCTCGTATTCTGAGAAATTCGCACAGTAAAATCGTCAGTTATTGTAAACAACAATTCGCTTATTGCTATTATTTTCCCATATGGATCGATTCCTAAAACACAAGAAATGAGATGAAATTTAGGAAGAAAATGTCTATAATGATGTCCCATCTACTATGAATATCGAAAATTCCAAGGAATAATCTTCCATATTTTCGATGTTCATAGACGAAAATATTTCAAAAGCAGCCCCAACGACTAAATCTGACACTTGCCAGGCTGTCTTTGCTGACACAGCTGACATATGCAAATGATTTGATACGACAAGGAAGATTCATTTATGATGCACATAACAATTCAAATTAAATAACGATTGCCTCTTGTCATTCGGCTATTGTCATCGAAGTAGCCTGGGCCCAATGTGATCACATTAAACGAAGTCCACTGTACATGTAATAAATAATATTTTCTTTGGAATGCAATCATTGCAAATAAGTGACAATAATGAAAGCGCTGAAACTGACACATAACAGCATATGCTATAACACAGACCTTTGTCCACCAACACCAGACCGAAGATGCTAACTATTCGACACTTGACCACATACGAAGATGGACTGAAACCCCACCATGTGACAGATCCATCAACTGTACCCAACCCAGTTTGCTGCTATATCCAACACAATCAACACAGTGAACACAACCACCGCCACCACGATATCGTTAACAACTCCAACCGTTTTAACCCAGAATTAATGACTAAGACTTGACCCATAGTTAGACCAACCATACTTGACACCACAGTACGTACAACTACTGAACCACGTAAGAATAGCCTCGTTTTCTATCCCCGATAGAAATACGGTGTCAATAATTACCTCAATTCTACGTCTCACGGTTACGGCAGTGGTCGGTTTTAGATTTAGAGAGAATATCTGTCAGAGGAAACAAAATCACAACGATTAATATGGATATCGCAGCGCTGAGTACTTAATTAACTGACAGGCTATGTGTAGTTAATTACTGGAAATACGTTAATTGCAGATATGTTATACGGAATATCCGAAGATGACAAAACATGTACATTTCAACCCTACTTGTCTAGTAGACCCACACTTATCCTAACCTCAATTTATCCATTGTATGCTGTTGTTGTTTTCTTTTTATGGTTTTTATTTACTTGTTTGTGTTTATCATAAGCTAACCTAACCTATCTTAATTTAAAATTATAATTTCTCAATTTCGCTACCCTGACTGCAGGCAATCACTGCCACACTACGAGTCGTTAGGAGAAGCTCAATTTCCCATAGCGTCTATGCTGGAGCTACAGCAGCAGGGCATATTCCGAAGTACAACCTTCATTTCATTAAAACAGGACCTGATATTCTGAAGTTTGTAGAATGATTCGCGCTAATTTCACACAAGTTATTTTCAGTTCTTTTTTTCTTTTGCAAGATAAAAAGACATAAAATCTAATCAATCGCGATATTTCAAACAACTGCTAGTGTATGTCTGATGTTGCCAAGTTGTTACTCGGTCAGTTGCGTTTGTCGTCAGAATATCTGTTGCAAAACCTGCTTGTTTTGCACTTCAAGTAAACTGACCTAAAATTCATTTCATTGATTAACCAAGCGGACATGGATGCCAAACAGCGTGAAAATTGCGAAAAATTTGGCTACACTGTACAGACACAAATTATATGCGAAGCAATAAGTCATTCTGCGTTACCTGTGTTTGTTTTTGAGTTTTGCCACTATTATCCATGGGTAAACTCACGAAAACCCCATGGCAGTTTTACTAAACCCAACTTTCATGATTTGTTTTGCTAGGTTACAGCGATAACAAACAGCTGATTTGTCACCATCAATGAGACTACGTCCCAAGATCGAAACAGCCAAACCCAACTCAAAAGCCAAAAACCAATGACCTCAAAGGCTTAACACAACACAAATCATAAGTTGATTGCACAGACCAGTGCAACTCCTTACGTACAACATTTGACCCATGCCTCCAATTTCCCATCTGACTCAAGATAACTACAGTACTAATGGGTTCCTGAGCACATGCTCATTATCCCAAAGTGAGCATTTCTCAAGAACCGATCAGCAGTCTCAGCATGGTTGAAATTTCAAATTCAAGGGTAGCACTGGCTAAACGAGGGCGTCCACCATGGCCTTTGTGTGGGGTGAACGGCCAGGTACCACGGAACCCAAGGTTCTAATGACTTGGCCAAACCTCGTTTCCCCAAAGTCACTTAAATGCTTTCATTATAGACGTCAACTCGTCCAGCATTATTCTCACATGGCAGAATATGGTAATTTGGGGTTGTTAAAAGTAGATTATCATTTCCTCCCCCAAAAGCGTTGTTCCCACAAGCTATCTATAGGCTATAGCGTTCCCAAAGATCCTCAACGCCATTTTGGGTGTTTCCTTAATGACGTTCATTAATTCAAAAGTTCAGCCTGGGATCTCATCAGATAAATGCCCATGCGATGGTCCAGGGTCAGTCAGCCAGTGGACTAGCGTCGTTAGATGATTCAATTTGAATAAGGGTGGGGGTTGCAGAGATTGGCTTCATCATTGTTCGGATTTTTTTATAACGTCAGTAATCACGAACAGTTCTTTTGGACATTAAAAATTGTGGCCAGCCTCCTACGTCACAGCTCAGTGACTTCAAAGCCGAAGCCAAGGTGAGCAAAGGGACGAAAAAAGCTCGCGGGGATGGCAAGGGGTACCAGAGGTTCACAACCCGTGACAGGACGGTTTCATGACCAGAAAAAAAATATTCAAAAACATGCCAAACAGGTTACCTGGTGCGAGTCGTGCGTGCGTCTATTAACGGCAAGAATCTCATGGATTAATTGTGCAGCAAAAAAGGCAAAAACCTGGTTCCAAAATAGCACAAACCAACACTCACGTTCCCTGAACTTTCACCAACCCTTTGAAACAGTTGAACCATTTGGCTCATAAAACCCGGTGAGCACAAGCTCATGGTCAGTTGGTTGTGAACCAAATTGTACATTTGAGAAAAATGCATCCTCAGTCAGCTTTAGAGTATGAGCCAAACGTGTTCAATTCCTTGGTGCGCTTTCTCGTCCAAGGAGAAGAAGATCTGCCAACTGTCCATCCAATCCATCTTGAAGCACCATGACAATTAAGACTCAAAGCATGCTTTGCTACAGCCAGGCAATTATCGATAATTCAAGTTCTTCAACATGAAAACTTTAAAGGAATAGTCAGGGGAAAGTTATGTATTTTGAAGAAGTCAGGGGAAATTCGACATTACATATGCTTTCACATAGCTAGTTTCAGGTAATTAGTGATTACAAGCTATTATAAGCTAAGTAAATCTGGTTTTCTTTTAAGCTGGTTTGTAATGTCCAGATTTGTCGGTTAAATTTCATTTTACTTTTCAACAAAATATACATTTGGAATTGTGGAATGCATAAAAATGTACTTCTGCATGCAAACAGATGCAATATAATTGACACGATTTGAAAATGCCCTTTGGACCAAACGTATGTTAACTAACAAGTAGATACTCTTGTGCTAAGCAGGATGGTAGGGATGCTGACTTGTGAGTTGAACCATTAGGGCCTAGAACTGCAAGATGCCTTTAGAAGCTTAGAAGATCCAAAGAACTTTCAAAAGATAGACAAAAAACTGGTGTTCTGTCAGTCCCCACCATCGAGTAGGGACCCAAAAGCTTCACTTCTTCAGGGCCCTTTAACCCTTATTGGGTCCATTGCGACAGAATCTAACGAAAGCGTTTGATGCAATAACATGCTTACTTATACTTGCTGCTTCAGTGTTCATCCAAGCAATTCTGGGTAACAACAAAGCCTTATGCAAATGAAGCAAATGCTTCGCTTAATCCTTTGATTCAGGCCGAAAAATTATTCAAGTGTCTTTGTTGATGGCAAAGCAAATTGCGTTCCGAAACCAACATAGGCCTACAGTAATTTGCATTTCAAAATTTCCTCTATACAGACTTCCTTCAAACACATCCTCGTGTAACTTGTAAAACCACGCAAAATGTCGCACCAAAACAACGTTTTCCCATCTCAAATAAAACACGTGTTAATGCATTTACAGCCACGTGAAAAGGGTTGTGGTGAGTGCGCATACTGCTGGTTCAAATACCTCGATGCAACATTTCCCTTTTTTATCTTTTCCATTGGTGGCCAAGTATGTGGTTGAGGCTGTTTGTGCGTCATTAACGAGTTGCATTCGTGGGAATACTGGATTCGTGTTCGAGCCTCAACAGTTACTAAAATTTTTCAACTTACCTTAAAAAATCAAACTGTCACGTAATTGTCTTTTTTTATATGCACTCTTTTGCTACTGGGCGCTTAATTCCTGAACAGTAAAAGTTATAAAATTGTTCACAAATCCATGTGAATCACTGAGATAAAAAGTTGAATTTCTAGGCTAAGCCTCCTAACTGCCCCTATCAGCTTTAAACTTGTTGGTAAATGAATAAGAATAGTTAAAAACTGTATTTAAGGTAATTTAATACGCTATACATCACTTTGGAAATGCACTACCTGGATAAAAATGCAATGTTAATTTAAGTTACGTTTGCAAAACCTCGTATTCATTTAGTTTATTCTAAAAGAAGATTTCCATAAGGAAAGAAGAAAATCACACTGCAATTCTTTTCATTGCGTATTCATCTAGATGGCAAATATTATTTGTACTCCTACTTCGAAATGCAAACACCTCGTTGTTAATTCTTGAATTGTGCCACTTCACGATTATAAACTACAGTTTATTTGCATTTTTCATTAATATTGACTATGAACATACAACAGATGATGAAAGGTGTTTACTACCAACTGCTGGGGCCTGAACTACAAAACAAACTGCACTATTGGTGCAGATTATTTGATTGTGATTTAAGCTCCATAATGATGGATTGCTGTCATTTTCATGACAGGATGCAATTGCGACAATATAATTAAATGCAAAAAACGTATAATGTACCAGGAAGACTGTTGAATGAACCATAAAGTGCAATGCATAAATGCCGTTATAATGCTAAAATTATTTAATTCAAAACGTAAATACGCGAAAAAAGCTAGTTAACTCATATAGTACGAGGCTATTACATAAAACAAATTGAAAATGACTGTTCTCTTCATGTCTGTCAACAAGATTATTCATATGCACTTGTCAACTGGATTCATTTTGACGCAAATGCTACCATTTCAGAGTGGAGGAAAAATTCCGATTTTTGAAATTTAGGACTTTTTAGGACTTTAGGAGACACATTAACGATTATTTTAGCATTTTTTCATACTCAGCAGTAACATTTTTGGAATGCAGTGTTTTACTACTTATGTTACAATATAAAATTAGAAGAACAAAAGCCCTGTCAAACTGCATCTGTACCAAGCTAAAGGCTGTCAACATTTAACTCAGTACATGTACAGGTATTCTGACAACACAATGTACGGGGTTTTAAGATTTTTTAGGACATTTAGAACATTATTTTTAGTAATTTTTAGGACTTTTAGGACTTGTTTATCAACCTTAAATTTACTACAAACAAGCAGCATAGTTAAAGTATTTGCTCTATTGTATAGGTAACTTTGCGTCAAAAAGAGGCCTTAGGGGCGTCCAAAATGTGACATTTCTTGCAGCTCATGTCAATGTCGCTGTACTTGCAAGTGCGACGAAGTACATGTAGTAAAGTACCCGAGGCCCTAAAAAAGCCACTGACTTCGCAACTTTGCGAAGCTGCCATAATTATTATGCCACGTTGGATCAGTGTGTGCATTTAACCTCGGATTTTTCGGTCGTTCAACCATAACTAGTTGCAGTTATACCCATAACAATGAAGGCGAACAAGGCAGACACTTAAGAGATTCTTGAAGAAAGAGAATGGGGAAAAAAGATGCCAGCAAAAACAAAATTGCAAATGGAAGAGAAAGTATGGGAGAATTTGACAGCCGCCTAAGGCAACCTCGAAAAAAAGTTTCGTGAATAATCACTGCATCCCAAAGAGCTTGGAGAAAATGTCGGGAAAAGAAGGGGGTCAAGGGAACATCCTAGAGGGGTCAAGACGGCGAAAAATATCCACGCACCTGCATACCTCTTGTTTCAATTTTAAATGCACTGTGTACGGAAATTATATAAGAGAAAGTGTATAATTATCCACATTTTCGTAATGCAATAGCAAACTGCTCTGGCGTAGCAACCTTTGATACATTTTCAATATAATTTCTCAACCACCCCATTCTACGTGAAGTACTTTTAAAGGTAGTTCAGGGTTCTCCCAAAGATGAAATTATCAACTTCCCTGACTTTTCCAAATTTTGAAACAAATTTCCCTGACCACCCTAACCACTGACAATGCAAAAATACGGCACATTCCAACGTTAGGAACGCTATATTTAATGCATATTTTACATAAACATCAAATTTAGGTTAGTTTTCACTAGGTAGCAACCTTTGATACATTTTAGTATACTTGTAAAGGTATCGCAGGGATGCCTCAAAAGTGAAAATTAAAACTTCACTGACTTTTCCAGGTTTTAAAACAAATTTTCCTGACCACTGAAAATGCAAAAATATGGCATATGCCAACGTACGGAATGCTACATTTATTGCTTATTTTACATAAACAGGAGATGAAACCCAAATTTCCATTAAAAACATCAAACTTAGATCAGTTTTCTTTTTAAACTGCCAATGTCACTGCTAGTTTCTTCCACAGTGGTTGGGTTAACCAATAACTAGCTATGTAAAATGTGTTTTAGGTTGAATTTCCTTGAACCTATTGAAACAAATTCCCATGACCACCCTGACCATTGAAAATGCAACAACACTTCATGTGTCAACTCAAGGAATGTTGTATTTATTGCTTATTTTACACAAGCAGGAGATGGAGCCCAGATTTCCATTAAAAACATCAAATTTAGATTAGTTTTCCTTTAAATTTGCAATGTCATCATTAATTTCCTCCACAGAATTACTCGTTGTCTCTTGATTTTTGTGTTAACCAATAACTATAGCTATGCAAAATGTATTACTTGGGTTGAATTTCCCTGAGTTTTCCAGACTTTTACAATTTCCCTAACATGTCCAGGTTTGGGGGAACCCTGTAGTAGGAGATTGAACAAAGCATTTGGAACAGCTACAGCAGTCACACCTATTACAGAGAATCGAGCTATTCTTATGGTATACATGGTTAGCAACAACCTGTCAACAACTTGGCAAACTACAGGGTCTTGGCCTACAGGATGCCCCCAGGCCCATGCGTGCCAAACGAACTCATCAATTTCGGATGAGGAACATTCAACCTGGCAGAAAATCGCCAACTATGTGTTACATCTCGCCTTTGTTCGAAACCACCAGTTTCTGCGATTTTCATGCGAGACAGACAACAAACTGAGTCAGTGTGGCTGGTTGCGCCACACTGCTTATCACTGCCATTGTACCCTAAATTGTTGAAAAAGTGCCACCATTGGGCTGCATGCTCCATGCCCTCTTTTGTACTCAGGGAATTTGGGCACTCAGATGAAACGTCCATGTTGTTTTCTCGGTCGCCATTCAATATCGAAGTCTTTGACCGTAGATCCCTTTCACGGTGCGAGAAATTAAGGTAAAAAAATGGGGGAAATGGAACCATTAAGGGATGGAATAAAAGAGGGTCCAACGCCGTTATTATGGCACTTAGTTGAGGAGCAGCAACATTTATTGCGTGTCTCGGCAACCGGAGTAGCGGATTTGCATGGCATACGACCCTAATTCAGCAAAGAACAACAAAAAGCCAGTGCATAGAGAAATTATACTGGGCTTCCTCCAGAAACAAGATGGCGTCCAATATTTACATGTTCGATTTGGAACATCTTCATCCCCCATGGCATTTGCCTTCACCGTCTTCAATGCACCACACAGCACTGGCTTGAAGTCAAATTTAATAAGGCTTCAAGAAAGTTGTTTTTGTTGAACAACCTTACAAAATGTGTACATGTATTTGAACAGTTGTTAGAACGAAGCGCATTCTCGGGCCAGCACGTTAACCGAGACACCAGACGCACGTATGCATTTCGAATACTGGTTTCGAAGTGAAGGCCTACAAAATAGTCTTTTTATCGTGCGTTATCGAAATCATTTTTCAACGTGTAAAGTTAGAAATTTATCGGAAAGTAGCAATTCATCGATCTATAAACTTTCAGTATAATAACATGTTTCGCAAATTTAAGTTGTGTACCAAATGTCAGCCCTGTAGGCAGAATGAAACACGACAAGTTAATATAAACGTTGTAAAAAAGATCACAACTTTGAGAACTTGTCACGCCCAATCACCCAATTTGTTCAGACAACCCATTTGCTTCAAATAGTATAGGAAATGTTCTATTTTAGTCTAAACTAAGTTCTGATAGTTTTTGTTCCAAAATTGATTATTCGAATATAATTTTGTTTCAGAATTGATCATTCGAATACAATTTTGTTTTAAAATTGATCATTAGAAGTGATCAAGTTTTAAACGTAACTATCAGTTACATATATATATGTATGTAGGTCATTGCAGCTTATGCAAATAGCATTCAAATGAATCAAGAGCATGCATGTTTTGGAGAGAAATATAAACAAGTCAAAGTCAACCCACATTAGAAAAATCGAGTTCATTTCGCCAAACGAACCAAATTAATATAACGGTTTCCAGGAAAATCTCATGCAAACATCGTAAATCTCAGTATTGCTGTTTTTTTATTAGTTATACGTCTCAGAAGTGTTTTCAAATAGGTCACGACGAGCACTTGGAACCCTTGCTAAGTCAAACTTATCTTATGCGATATTTTAACACCTTTCAATTCACCAAACGAGCCTAATTAATATAACGGTTTCCATGAATAATCTTATGCAAACATCGTATACATCACCGTATTCCTAGTTTTATGTCATTAGTTTTACTTCTCAGAGGTGTTTTCAAAGAGGCCACGACGAACCCTTGCCAAGACAAACTTATCTGATGTGATATTTTCAATTGCATATATAGAAAGTTTGTTATCCAGTTATTTTAATGCAGTGTCCATGTCCTTAGTAATGCATTGAACAGCCAGACATTCTTCAAAAAGGCCCAGTATGTTGGTCAGGAAAACCCAGCACGACTTTCTTTGATCAAAAAGAGGTTGAGCCAGTACATAAATTTCGAGCTTGGCCAAAAGGGCATGTACCAAGTAGACTAAGAGTTACTTGAGTGAGTGGTCTGCATGCGAAACGTGCATTTCATTTGACCTAATCAAAAGAGGGGGTGGATAACTGGATAATGCATAGGTAGTTACCGAATGCATGCGTTTTGCACGCAAGAATGTCTAAAGAGCAAGATGAAGGGCAGAAGAACATTGGCCTGCACTGGGCTCATTACCTTCAAGCTTTTTCCAGTGGGCTTGAAGAAAGGCACACACGAAACCCTTTACTTTCTAAGACGCTGATGATGTTGCACATTAGCAAGTCATCTGTCATTGTCACGATCTCACGTGTAAGGGAATGCCCCAAAGCCAAATCCTGTCCAGAGTTTTTCCATGTCTATTGAGGCTCATGGTTGTGGCCAAACTGCAAGAGCAGGCACCACATGGGTTACCCAGAACAGAATCAAAGATTGATGAGCAGATATGCCCTGATGACAGAGGGCAGTTGAATATTAATGTGTATTATGAACAA
This sequence comes from Kryphioiulus occultus, assembly GCA_034687865.1. Classification (NCBI taxonomy): domain Eukaryota; kingdom Metazoa; phylum Arthropoda; class Diplopoda; order Julida; family Julidae; genus Kryphioiulus; species Kryphioiulus occultus. Next base: position 14,051 of record JAQGAF010000016.1, on the reverse strand, counting down.
AAGTGGGCAAAACCTTGAAGGGATGAAGTGTATGGAAGGTGAGACATCTTTGTTGAACAAGAAGAGTTGATGAGTTAGCTATCATTCAGTATATTCACGAATGAAACAAGATGCAATGGAAATTTGCCTAAATAATGTGTGGATACAATGGAGATTACATCGAATTTCAATAAAATAAGGCCAAGAATAACTACGAAAGTTTGCAGACATTTGGTTGCTTGTTCTGACAATAGATGCCACTGCCTGCATATTTCTTCCTCGAAATAAATGCGATCGTTCGTTAACATCTATGATGTTGGGTCAAATTTCAATGTAGCTTAGATAATAAAACATTAATTAAACGCATTGCAACATGGCTTTGGTATTTGTGCAGAGCACATCTGAACTGATACTCAAATTTAATGTGATCTAATCATCGTGTAAGATTACGTTGTCATTTGGAAAAATGGTGCAGATACTGAATTGGAAGCAATCAAGCAATTAAATGTCTATGTACACTGTAGATACCCAAGGATGTCTGCTTATCTTTCGAAATACGATTTCATCTATAGTTCGTTAACTATTTTTGCAACTGCCATAACTAGAACAATTTTAGCCACATAACCTTCGTAGAAAGAGCACCTGTGGTCTTGCTTGACACTGCAAGTACTGAGTACAGTCAATTTCAGATGTCATTGTGCAGGTTTCAGATAAAGAAATCCATTTCACATAAGCTCTGGGTGGCCTAGGCAATGGCCTAGGCCATATCAGGCAAAGGTTATTGGTAACTTGTCCAAGGAATTCCCCAAGAAGGATGTACCAGTCAGCCATATCGTCATATAAAGTACGGACAACGAGACAAGCCAATGCCAGTGCCCTAAAAATGCATAATTTATTATTCTCGTTAAGTACACTGTTGCTCCATTAAATATATAATTGCGTGAAATCCGATTTGATTCACTGATATGAAACTAGAATTTATGAGGAGGAGGTTGATATAGCTGTGAGAGTAATTCCCTAAAAGGCCAGCTCTGTCCATTGACTAAACATGCTAATTTAATTAACCTGTATCCCAGCAGAAATACATGTTTGGGTGTCTGTTGTTTGAATGTTGATTCAGGTTGCAAACCCGTGGTGGGGCCTACAGGGTGTCCGAAACGTTGGACAACAATGGAAGCAATATTTATTCCACACACGAGTTTGATGATTTTTTAAATCACGAATTTGAATAACTGGTCTAATTATATAGTAGGAACCAACAATGAAAATGTGAGCTTATATTAAAGCTTATCGTTTTCAAACGTTATTAACTCACCAAAAATGTGTTGACAATGTATGTTATAATGGCTTGTACATGTACTATCATACACTATTTACTAAAAACAGAATTTTCACAGTTTTAGTAACCGTAAAATCTTCTGCCTTTCCCAGGTTTCCCGGTTTCAAAATAAAAATTTTACCTGACTTTTAGAGTTTACCCATCGACCAATATCAAGTAAAAAAGAACCTGCCTTTTATCAGATCGAAAATTATGTTCTGAATGATGCTCGGAATTTATTTTAATTTGGCAAATTTCCATATTGTCATAATGAAGCCATATAGAAGGGACCAATCCTTGTGTAAAGTACAACCTCACTTAAAAACCATTGTACAATCAATACGGTTGAAATACATGTAACTTCTGGATTAAAATTATAATTAAAAGTTAGGAAATTTCCTGACTTCTTGAGAAAATTTTAAAAATCCCCTGACTTTCCTAGGTTTTCCAGGATTCCCAGATTATGTGGGAACCCCGTAAAAAGTTTGCTAGGAAAAAATAATAAAGCGATTACAACGCAGCAATGGTGGCTTTTCAACAGTCATGCCATGTTGTACAAAACTGAGCTAATAAATTTAAGTTAAATATGATTACCAATCAATTTAGTTGGAAGTGCATATTATCAACCATATACCTCCACTGGACATAGAATACGACAATTGGCAATCCTAGAACTAGTTTGCATTTGGTGGGGCTAAAATAACAGGTGTCTGTCTGTGACCTCTCCGTTTTGCATAATATGCTCGGCATAAAACAATGAAAATGCAAATTTTACTGCAGAAATTGTCACGAGCAGTCATGCGTCCACCTCTAGATAAACGTCAGAACAATAGCATTGCTAAGTAAAATCGAATTCAATTAACCAGAAGTGCAAGTTATCGAAAAGTAGGCGTTGGGCCTCTGTCTACGCCTCTATTATTCAGAGAAAAAGGAGTTCACAGTGTTTGTATAATTAGTGACGGAAAAATCAAGTTAACACTGCCTTGACACTATCCATAAAACAAAGCCTCAGCCAATTGCAAAGTACCTGGCGATATTTGTTTGCCATAATTTACAGATGCCACCTAGTGAGCCTTACGTTTATTAAACGTAATATTGATTCGCGAAAAGTGACATTTAGCCAAAAATGCTTCCAAATAACCCCCACGAGTTCAGCTACTTTGGCACCCGAAATTCTTGGTCAGCCAAAAGGGACAGAACAAAAAATGTGGGCTATTATTTATTCTGTCCAATTAAACAGGTTTAGCATGCAGATAGTGTGTGATCAAAACACTCCAACTCGTTGTAGCCAAGTGGTCAAACAGGTCTGCAGACAGGCTAGCCAGTGCGTTGACCGGTGCGTAAACCTTATTTTTACCTCATGGACAGTTAAACGAATAACTAATCTAGATTGTCCTTTCACTTTTTATACTTTTGATTTGAAGTGCTAACGAGAAATCCCTTCAATAAATCGGTGTAATCCTGAGATCTCCAGTCGAAGTGGTAGCCGCATGTTGGGCAGGTCCATCAAATTAAACAGTTGGGGACATCAATTAGGTTTTTTTTCGTATAAAAGTTTAAAAAACTGGTCGAAAGCCTTGCCCAACTTGATACAATCAATTTGAGCTTGAACAATCAATTACGGTAGCCTAGATTCAATTCGACAACATAATGATGGCCATTATTCTGAAACCCCATTTGGGTCCGAAAATGACAGGAAACTCTGCTGACAATATTCTTGCAAAACATTCGTGCCATACATTTCAAATAATTGAAAGATGTATTCAAATCGGTCTGAGAAGGTACTGCAACTCAGGAATTTTAGCTAAACAAGCTATTAATACACGTCAACATGGCATTTCTGAGATTTTACATTTCATTTCTACATTTCAAAGAATTGCAAGATATATACAAATCAGTCTGAGAACATAACTTAGGAATTGTATTAAATAGCACTGTATTTTCGTTCACAAATAATGATGATTTTCTTTGCTCTAACGCCTTTGTTTATGATGATCATGTTTGAGCTAAACAACAAGCTAATAATACTCCTCAACATGTCATTTCTGAGATTTCTGTGTTGCCTCAGTTTGGATTCAGTAAAATCGTTTCATAATCCAAGTTTATCTCCTGCAGACGACCTGGATCATGTAAAGTTTGGAGATGGAAATGGAGTATGTTCCAGGAGAAAATAGTCTCCACCTGGCCATAAAATCATTTATCCACACAGTTTTTTAATGGGGTATTATATAAGATCCTCGTGGGTAATCGCCAAAAACAAATTCGCCAACTTCTTGGAGGGGAAAGATCACAGTTTGCAGGTGAGAAGGTCTTGGGAAAGGAAACAGCAAAGTGCCTGTGGCTACTCCAGATTGGGGAAAAGGGGGTTAATAAAATTTCGAGTGGGCCTATGCAAAAAAGATGAGTTGCATTCATCCTTATTTTGTTACACTATATGGGGAAGAATAGGGCTGAGACAATGGCAGTGAGATTGGCTCCGATACCATTGTATCTTTGTTTGGAAAACAAAATGCAAGAATGGCTGCACACATGCAGACAAAAACGTAATGACGCCTAGGAGAAAGTTTGATATCAAACACATGTAGAATATCACGCCAACCCCTAAAGGATATTAGTTGGAAATGTAAATCAACTGACATGCATCCTATATGCATATGCATGAAATACATGTATTTGAATTAAATGAAGGTGGCATAACATTCCCATTTCTTTACACCTTAGTAATAGCAACTTTGCATGTTGATATCAAATGCATGTTTTTTCAGTCCAACACATAACGTGCGTATTTGAAAAATTACCCTGGTTCCCCTAACACTCCTAACATGCATGCACGTAACTTTTCTAGTAAGAAACTGCTTGGAATGCGCAGGGCCATTAGAATAGTGTTTGGGTTAAATAGCAACTACCCCAATAGAAATATTTCCATTACACTTACTGTTAAATGGCAATTAGTTTGAATTATTAGTCATGACTATCATTACCACGATTTTATTTCGTGGTTTATGAACTTGAAACGTCATTAAATAAAGGTAGCATAAAATTCCAACTTTTACAACTTAGCAATTACAACTTTGCATGCTGTTTTCAAATGCACATTTTTTTAGTCCAAAGATATTGCAGAATATTTCAAAAGTTAACCTGTTTCCCCTAACACTCCTAATATGTTCATAACCTTTCTTTTCTTGTAAGAAACTGATTGGAACAGTGGTTGGGTTAAATAGTAAATGTCCCAAGGAAAATAATGCCATTACCCTTGCTGTTAAATAACACATGCAGTTCGTTTAAATTATCAGTAATGATTATCATTACCAGAGTTTTATTTCGTGGTTTATGAACGTGAAACGTCACGCTTAATTCGTTTGCAAAAACTCGCCACTTTATCCTAGCGCTTCAGCTTGACAACTTATAGGATTATGCAAATAACACCATCAGTTAAGTGGTCTTTTTAACCATTTGACAGCATAGGAAACTAATGTTTCAATTAACATTTACTGCGCTTTTTTCCTATAGCTGAATGCCTGCAAGCTCAATCCAAACGTGATTGGACCGACGCCATGCAACTTAAAAACGCAACATTTGCATCATTAAAGACACCGGCGGATGCATATTGGAAAACATAATTTACAATTACATGTATTACGTTGCTAAAAAACTCGTGTTTCTCCATTCGTGCACCTTGCAAGTCTGACTTCAAGGAGACCATCTTTTGGAATCAATTTTTCCAAGATAGTTTGCTCGTTGGTTCCAGATGCATATCAGAAACCCCAAGATACAGTATGATGTACAGTATGCTAAAATTAATCTTACATTTATGTACTAAAAATGTTTCATGATACTCACCATCGGCTCCGAGCCTCACGATGATTTTCGCCATGTCTTGTACCTGTCGAATTCCGTATTCAGCAGAACCATCAGGTTCAATTCCTAGATCTTAGGACAAAACAGTTAAGGAAATGACAGCTGGAAAATAGTAAAACTAAAAATAGACTTAGGAACAAAACGGTACCTATGATTATCGCCATGAGTACTAGCCAGCAGGTAGTTCAAGAACACAATGGCCAAGACACAATGTTTATCATTCAAAACAAAAAAGTGTTTCTTGAAACAGTTGCCATCGATGAAATACGTTTCAAACGCCTTCATTGCCATTTTCAAAACATGACATCAATTATCTTTAAGTTTGTGTAGCATTTTCTAGAGACTTGGGCGAAAATTGATAGTCTGTTATAAAATGCTATGAAAAGCAAGCAGGGTTCACGACCCGAGGGCTATAAAAAAGCATTATGTATTTATAGCACACCAGAAAACTTATATGGAACGCATGCAGGTTTACATACATGCACGCAACTATGTATTAACGTTTTTTTTGAAGTAACCGAATTGGGAGTGCCAATTTGCAAACATTTGGAATGGCATTTCCTCTCGGCCCTGGGGTAGTTTTTGCCAAAATTAAACAGCATCCGAGCAATAAAGCAAAGAAAATTGCTTAACATTTACTCATTGGACCTAATGTATTCAGAAAACAGGGTCGTTAACTGAATTTTGAATTTCTGATGCTCTGGCGTTATAAAACTTGTGCATGGTCAAGTTGAGTAAAATGTTAATTTTCAAACCGACCGTAAAATCATTAGCCTAAACTAGGATCCAGCATTGACCGCCATACACTTTTCGCAAGCTTTTGGCATAAACAAAACTGCTTCCTGCTTTTCTGAACATTAGCTATGCCAAGTGCATTTTACATAATAATCAAGCATCCCAGAGCGCCATGAAGGGTTCAAAATGCCACCTACTGTGGTACTTCTGTACTGGTTCTACTGGTACTTAAAGCCTGCATAACACCAAGGTGGATAAAATCTGTTGCGAAAGTCGTATTGTAAAACGCTATTTGCTTTCCTTGTTCTTATCAAACATAAAAGTTGGTACAAGTTTTTTTTTTCTTTTTTTTAAAGGCATCGGTTTTCAATCTCGTGAAACAAATCTCAGCTTATTAAAAGTTGTTTAACCTTCTAAAACAGCACATATCACGCAGAACACCGTGAAGTTTACAGACATAGTGGTTTTCAATATTGTGAGAAAAAATATTTTGACGTATTCCTTAAGGTGCTAGGCAACTTAAGTGGATTAATGAAGCATGGTTTACAAACAACTGCATGAAACGTAACTCAAAGTTATGGACAAAGATAGTTATCAAGCGCCCTGTACAAAGATAAACGTTAATGGCATCAGCCAAATCACTGCTTTAATGACTAAATTATAAATTGAAATTCAACGAAGACCTGTTCCAAGAACAACCTGATTTTAATCATTTGAAAACCATTAGCGCCATCTATGCTTATGCAGCAACAGGAATCACTCCATCAGTGTGTCTACTGATTTTCATTTTCTCATTATACCGGTATTACCAGTACATACTAATGTGTTTGAAAAAATAAATATAATTCTACGTAAATTTTCGACACTTTTAGGAAAAACTGTCACAAGTGATGACTTTTAGCTCGTGACTTTACAAAAATGAAGGGAACGACATAGGCGAAAATTTTGAAAAACTCAACCAGAAATAACGGATTGTATATGTCATAGGGAGTAATTTGTAGTTTTTTTTCACACAAAAAAACGAATTGAAAATTTCCAGTGCAAAGAAAATGTTCGAGTATATTTTTAGTAGTTCCAGTATCAAAAAAAATTCCAGTATATTATCAGTTTGCCTTAATTTCCAGCCCAGTCCAACCCTGTCCATGGAAAACATGCAAAACCATACATGTATAGTACATGTACCGGTAGTTACTATAGTCCAACCTTTTATGAGTAAAATGTGTTCAAATAAGGACTATATTTGTAAGTGTATTTCCCTTCATATTTACATATTTGGTTTCCTTTGCGAATGGTATTCATTTTTTGAGAAGTCTGATTTAATGTCATACTTTGACATTTGCAAACATCTTACATAACCATTTCTCTCAATTTTCCAGAACATCCTTATCCTGTTTCTGTTATCGATCACTCCTGGCATTTCCACTGACTTTTAAATCCCCAGGTCGCACGACATTAATAACCAGTTCCGTTTTCTGGAATAACCCACAACCATTTAACGGCCATTAATACGTTTCATGAATTCATTATGCGCAAATGTGCAACTAATTAAAACCAACCAGGTTCCTGAACACATGTGACGTCCAATCAACGACTAACAAACTGGACTGTGAATTTAATTGTGATTTCGTCACGCAACCCCTTAACCCTTATTTGAACCAAGCCTCGCTTATTTTCGACATTTCGTCAACAAAGGAAATTGTGTCCATGTCAAGGTAAGAGTAATGGAGAGGGTCGAAAGTTTCCCCAAAAGTTTGAGGCAAAATTCGGCAGAGATAGCCTTGAATTTTCGGCTCAGTCAGGCGAGGAACCCAGAGTTTACAACAAGCTCCCCCTTCCCCTAGCCCAGTAAAACTTAAGTCTCACTTTGAAGCCAGTCAAGTGTTAACCCCAACCCCGGAAACATCAAACAACGGAAATAAGTGGTGTCACCCATGAATGCTTGGGTATTGTGAATGTCAGAAGAGCCTCAAGCTACTTAGTACTTAGTACACAACCGCTGATGCATCTTGGGGAGGTTGTGAAATTTTCAAATTATGGCTCCAAGGTAATGAGCCATGCATGTGAGCAAAACAGAGCGAGCTAAGACTTGTCATTGGAGCCACAATTTCAAAACAGAGGCAAATGGTTTTGAAAATGTTTAGGTGGAGTTCTTGCAGATCTCTTCATGCCCTGGAGAAGAAAGTACGCAGTTTAGGCTAGTCTGAGCCATTGAACCAGATTAGCGGTCTATCAACTTTTGATTGCAGGGTTTAGTCACAAAAAACGTGTAGGCTCGAAACATGCATGGTTGTGCAGGCACAACACCAAAAAAACGAAATTTCAACCTACGTTTGCCAATTACAAAAGGCACTTACAGTATGCAAATGAGCTAAACTAGTCGTTGCTAAGACAAATCATGGGTGAATTTTTCAGTGTCATCGACTATCGATGCACTTGTTTGCTTGAGGCCTTCGTTATCTTAACTAACGAACAAATAAGTTGGAGGTTGTCGATCTACGTTTAAAGAAGAAGAATCTGGGCAAAGACAAGCATTTCCTAAAACTCACTGCTTGAAACCACTCATTTTTTGAACTTTATGGATGCACATTTGAAGCCAATCAAACAATAAGAAAATTGTCTGTTTAGGGTCTTATTAAGTTCTTGTATTGTCTTAATTTAATATTTGTATGCTTACTTTTCTTCTAAGTGATATCCTCGAGTTTTTAGAACGTGCTCAATATTTCCAAATAAACCTGGAATTCATTATCTTAACTTACATAAGTTGGAGGTTGTGAACTGAACGAAGAAAGTTTTCTTAAAACTCACTGCCTGAAACTACTACTTTTTTAAACTTCATGGATGTTATCATAGGGTCCGATTAATAAAGTTATGATAGTTCAATTTCTTAATTTTATATTTTTCAGGGCATTATATAATCCAAGAAATCTGACATTACTAAAATCAATGTTTTGATCCAAACGAGAAGGGGGTCCTGAACTCCTGATAGGTGGCCCTTAGGGCAAAAACTTAGGGCCTGCCGAGATTGTTCAGAACTTGAAAATCTGAGAAAGCTTTTGAATTTGGGTGAAAAGAGGGCTGTCCTAAATGGAAGCAAGAATCAAATGGGCACTACTAATAAAGTTATGATGCTTATTTTCTTAATTTAATATTTATCAGCCTATTTTTCCTCTATCGTGTAATTTATGTCTTTAAGTTTTTAGAACGAGCTCAATAATTCCAATAAATCAGATCACGAAAATCAATGTTTTGATCAAAATGTGTAGATTTCTTTGAAAAAAAATCTTGCTAAGTACTTAAGTCAAGAAGGGAATTCTTGGCAGATAACCCTTTGGACAATAACATAGGGCCTGTCCTAATTGTCCAGTACTTGAAAATCTGGGAGAGTTGTTGAATTTGGGGGAAAAGAGGGTTGTCTTTCACGGTAGACGGAGTCAAATGGGGGCATAAATTCGCCAAAATCGCATCACGTCATCTGGGAACGGCTCCAGCATGAGGAAATCAGTTTCTTAAAAACTCAATTAACAATTTCTGCGAGTGCCTTGGGTAAGCGACATCCTTAAGAAGTTTACGAGCGCACGAATTAAGGTCATGACATCCCAGCTGGGGTTCGGACAACGCATTTTCAAATCAGTATCTGTAGACGGGATCGAAAACGCCCCACAAGAAGGCAGACGTGTGGGGTAGTTGGACCCGGATTTGCAGGCCCCAACACATGTACACCTGATCGACAATATTCCGAAAAAGAGGGGATAATGGCAGTCAAATTCCCCTGCTCCACAGCCCCTCTGTCGAAATGCCAGGACCAGCCCATGCTCGTTTGCAGGGCTTGCATTTTTCTAAGAAAACAGAAAAGGCGTTTGAGCACTGAATGCCCATCCCAATCCAGAAATGCAGAAAAACGAAACAAAAAAACCTCCAGCCCACGTGCACGAGTCAAAGGCCTATCGATAGCTGTCCAGATTGCATAACTTAGGGACGACCAGTGATATCCAGTGTCCTAAATGGAGTCCATGTCGATTTTTAGTTGACAGGCGTTTAGTTGTGGCGTTTTTTGAAATGCTAATATGACGGCGTGGGTATCAATGGTCAGTCAAATTCACGAAGATGACCTTTGCTCGTGTCCCCTAATCACAGGTATCATGTCCGGCCGGCTGTGTTAACCAGCATTGATGTCCCCCATGGTGGCAAAATCACGAATAAAAATCATTCATGATTCATGAATACATTTTTTTGGACAAGAGGAAGGACGCTGACCGCGAGCATTTGGGGAAATCCAAACCAATAACCAGTTTCTATGACGAGCCAAATGTCAGAGAATAGTCGATAATTGCTGGCCAAAAGAACGAAAATGGGCAAACAACCTCCAACACCATCAATGGAAATGTGAGAAAACTGGTATCTGATCAGTCGTTAATACAGCGCCGATAATGGAAGGACCCTATACAGTGATATAAGGTTTCAAACGTTTTGAGTCTGCAGTTTGATCTTGCATTAAAAAAACTATTGCAAACATTATTAGAAAACCGTATTCTGCAGCCCAAAATCATTATAAAATCCTATTCTGCAGCCCAACCTTAGTAGAAAACCCTATACTCTGCAGTCCAACATTATTAGAAAAACCTTTCTGCAACCCAACATTATTAGAAAACCCTGTTCTGTATCCCAACATTAGAAAACCCTATTCTCAGGGCTGTCTATTCTGTAACCCAATATTATTAGAAAACCCTATTCTGCAGCCCAACGTTAGAAAACACTATTCTGCAGAACATTATTAGAAAAACTATTCTGCAGTCCAACAGTATTAGAAAACCCGATTCTGCAGTTCAATATTATTAGAAAACCCTATTATGCAGTGTAACATTATTAGAAAACCCTATCCTGCAGCCCAAAATTATTAGAAAAACCTATCCTGCAGCCTGCAACATTATTAGAAAACCTTATCCTGCAGCCCAACATTATTAGAAAACGGATCCTATTCTGCAGCCAAACATTATTAGAAAACTGATCCTACATGTATTCTGCAGGCGTTTTCGAAATGTTGAGAAATATTGAAGAAGATATGAAAATTTCACTATCAGAACCCCTAAAATCAATTACGTAAAATAAGATTCAATTCTATACCCTACAATCAGTAAGTGAAGGGAGTGTAATCCATTAAGTCAATTTAATCGGCAATTACCACAGCATTATGGCTGCCATTATTATTGTAAAATTGAATTTCCTAAAATCACTGTCTTTTGGAAAAGAATTCCAACGTCTGATGACTTGCAAGAAACAAGACCATGCAATAGTATTTATCAGAATGGGCTCAGTTCCACAAGTAGTTTGGAATATATCCAAACTTCCACCATGAAAGTTCCACCATAAGATAATGTCACTGAACACATGCATTTTTTCAACACACCAAGCTTACTTCTGAATACATTTATCTATCGACAATGTCAGGGTGGATAGCTTGCATGTATTTCACAATAGTCAAGTGGTGAATGGTTTGGCATTTTAGCATCTCCACTTTCGTTACTTTGAAAACATGCATTGGGGAAATTACTGCGAGAAGCGAAGCGAGTAACTGCTAGACGGCCATTGTTGATGCTCCGCATTTATCTGTGATCATGCACGAATAAAGCCAACAATGAACTTACCAAATTTCCCATCCAATTATGTCGAGGTGCGTAGAGGGAAATTAATAATTAAGTTTGCAAAATGCAAAAAGGATACAGTTGAGCATGTCTTGAATGCTGTACATTTCTTCGCTGGGATAAAACTTGCGAAACTCTTTGCGTAGATCAAAGAAGACATTAAAATAGTCGGGAAGTTCAACGTTTTTGCTGCACGTTTCTGGAAGAAGGCATTGACGTAGGTGAAGCTGGCCATCCGTGATGAAGCAGAAGGAACGTCCAACGTCGTTATCAAGTTTGGTTTTCGCAAACTGATCAAACTGCAAGAAACGAAAACAACAACGTTAATTCTTTGCACATGAGTTTTGCAAAGGCATTTTGCATTACAATATTCCATCCTAACATGCAGCTACGCTAAATGTGGTTACATCGGGCCCAGGGTATTTTGATAACAATATCCTAATGATTCAAACAGCCGAATGACAAAAATGGCTACCGTTATTTAATTTGCATTCTTATGTACATTTACATCCTATAATTAAAATTTGCAAAGTTATTTACAGCTAAAAAATCACACGAATATTGGTTCGCTTACATTTTTTCTGTGCAATTTCGTTAATGAAATTCTCATATTCAAACATTTATATTGTATTTGAAAATCAACCGATTTTGCTGCACACCTAGTCACACTTTGGTAGTTTCTCAACTAAATTATTTTAATCAGTCAGCTCTGTTTGACTCACAGACAGCCTGGCAAGTGTCAGATGTAGTCATTGGGATATTTTTGTCGATGAATGTCGAAAATGTGGAAAAGTATTCCTCGAAATTTTCGATATTCATAGCAGATCCATGGGACATCACTTTAGACATTTTCTTCTAAAATTTCTTATTCCACGTGTTTTACAAATCCTCAATGAGGGAAAATGATAACAACTGTGATGAATTTACTGTGAATTTGCCTTCGAGCCTTCAGGACTTGACGATTTCGATAACAATAAACGAATGATAACATTACCCGCAATCCCATTAAGCGGAGTCCATGTACTAACAGTTTTGAGCAAGTACTGAGAACTCCTTTGAGAGCACCTACAGTAGATTTATGTCAATCAAGTTTGTTAATCCATAACATATCCAGACTCCCAAAATCAAAATCCCCTACATGTATTTACTGTTATTGCAATCCCAAATTCCTAAAGGGGAAGAACACCTGTAGGTCAGTCTGGTATTGGCGGGAAATGCGCCAGTTTTTTTATAATCATGTTAAAGCACCAATAATCACGGGGAGTAGGCCAGATGATGCCGCACAAAACGAGTTAAATAACAATTACCTATTATTTCCCCATCTCTTGCATTTCGTATTAATTTTCAGCGTTTGTTGCGCTGACCATTGTTTTAGATTCCCTTTCGACGAGGGTGCCATGACAGAATGGGGAATTTTTTTCTGCCAACGCCCATCGATTCAATGTTGATACTTTCCCATGATAGTGAAAACTGCGCCATGTACAATGGTAACTTTTGAATGGCTCATTAAAATACAAATCCAATTCAACTGGATATCTGGATAAGCAGTCCGTGCTATGGCCTTTAGCGAATAGAGACCACTTTCGGTTGAAAAAAATGGTCAGGAGGGGAATTTGGGACACCGAAAGCCCACATTGAACTGTAAGTGGAGCAACTTTTGTTTTCACTTTCGAAAGATGAATGCAGTTAGCATTAGATTCCAATTGGGATTGGATGTAACAACAATAATCATTACCGATCGCATTTCCGATTAGTGCATCGATACATCTCGGGTCACTAACATGGTTTGTCATGTAACGAAGCCATCAACAATGTGCGATCGTGACTGACCAATGGCTCGTTATCCTCCATCGATGAACCAATTTGTGAGACAAGCAACAGCAAACCAGAAACAACCCTAGTTGTTATGTCATACCAGTTTATGGAGGTCGTCCAGCGAATTTATTCATTGCTGAAATTGTTTGTCATTCATTGAATTCGTTGAAATTCCTTAACTTGTTTGATAAATTTCGTGTGACCCGTGATAAACTTGTGAAAAATACTGCAGAAATAGTCAACAAACGCTATTCTTGGAACATTCGCAACTCGTACATGTAGCTATCATCATCTTTGCCCTTATACCTCGTTCAGACAGGAAACGCAACTAGTTCGAAAACCTATCGAGTTCGCGAAACGGCATTCCAAAAAAGTGGCGCTCGAACTGCGATCACGTTATACACTGGGCGTGCAGTGCATGATGGGAGATTCTACAATGTGAGAAAATAACGATAATTCGAAATCTGAACATTTTGGCTTAACCAAATTAATATATAAACCGATGAAAACTTATCAAATCATCGATCAACTCTATTCCCGTCCTTTACTCGACAAATTACCCCTACGCCAAATGTACTAGTAGTACCAGACAAAATGTCGTCTCAATTGTTGAAAAGTTTACGTGAAAATGTATATTGGCAACACTGCGTGACGTCAAACCGAACGAGTTTGAAGCCTCATCCCTTGTTCCAGGAACGAGGGATGTT